>CAUYSK010096952.1:0-24495 GCA_963575035.1 Avahi laniger | reverse complement strand
ACCACATGGTTGCTGGCTCTGTCTTAGCAAGGTAGTGTGGGCCACTGTAGGATTTACAGAGGGGCTGGTTAGGGACTTGTGCTGGGTAGAGGCTGTCTGACTCTCTTAAAATGATTGTGGCAGGGACAAAGGCTATGAGTCAGATAGCCCAAGAATATTAGTGGGTGTTGTTCTGGAGGTAGGCTATTGCATCATCCTCTGTGTAACACTGAGGTCCTTGGTAGAGTGGAAGAGGCATCATCCCTTTTTATGTCGATAGAGAGTTCTGTTGAGATATGGAAGCAAACTTGCATAAGTGCGTGTAAGTTACAGTGTAGTTGTTTATTTTTCTGTTTTTTCAATAAATATTGTAGAACATGTGTGTCAGATATCTTGGATACATCAATGAATAAAACAAGACAAAAATTCCCACCTTTGTGGAACATACATTCTAGTGGAGGGAGTGGGGAGGGAGGCAGATAAGCATGAAAGATAAGTAAATTATTTAATGTGTTAGAAGAGAAACACCATGGGAAGAAAAAAATGACCAGGATAGGGAGTACTGGGAAAGGCTGCAATTTTAAATGTAATGGTCAGGTTAGGCCTAATTGAGAAGGTGACATTTGAGCAACCATTTGAAGGACAGGGAGTGAACAGTGTAGTGTGACTCTGTAGGGGAAGATTTCCAGGCCGAAGGCACAATTAGTGGAAAGGCTCTGAGGTGGGAGTGTGCCTGGTGTGATTAAGCAGTGATGAGCCCCATGTGTCTGAAATGGATGAGAAGAGTAGTAGGAGGTGATATTATAGGGTGTCAGGAAAAGAATGTGGTTAATGGAAGGGTTTTTGTTAAATTCTGGCTTATTATCAATGATGTAGATTAATATTAAATTAATTTTAACAAGAAATAAATATATTCTATTTAAATTTGCCATGTTAAAATGTAATTATTACATTTCAATAATGTAATTATTACATTACATTATGTAAAAATGTAATTATTACATGTAAAATGTAATGATTAGATCTTAAAAATGTGAGACTAAGATTATGAGTGTCAAAATTTAGTCTCAGTTATTTTATGTTTGAGGAATAACGTTTTTAAGTTCTCTATTCTGAAAGTAATAGTTTTCAATTCTTTACAGAATGATTTGGAACAAGTACTACGTCAAATTGGTGATAAGGACCAAAAGATCCAGAACCTTGAAGCTTTATTACAGAAGAGTAAAGAAAATATTTCGTTATTGGAAAAAGAAAGAGAAGATCTTTATGCAAAAATTCAGGCTGGTGAAGGAGAGACTGCTGTTCTTAACCAGTTACAAGAAAAAAACCATACATTACAAGAACAAGTAAGCTTGTAAAATGTATTATCTTTCTAAAATTTACTTTTATCTTCTAAATCTTATTAAATGTTTCATTTTAAATGATTCTTTCTGCCTCTTTTTAGCACATTTTAAATGTTATGTATTTTTGACTAATAGCGTCTCATTTACCTTAAGAGGTAGGCTGCTGTTGTAGTAAAATTTAATTAACATGATTTAACAAAGGAAATTCTCAGCTCATGTCCCTGAATATAAATTATTACCTGTGGGACTATGAGTAAATAATTATACCTCATTAGCTTAGTGGAAAAGTAGAATGTTATTAATAATGCATTCTTGCCTTATGGCATTTTGTGATGTTTTTAAAAAAGAATGAATAACAAAATATATTCATAAATTAAAGGTACTGGTCAAGTGTTAGTTGTTATTGTGTACCGATTAATATATAGACTTAGCGGTTACTTATTTTTGATAATATATATGTCTGTGGACAATATATAGCTAATAATTTTGATAAGCCTATCCTAACATTTATATGTAGTTTAAGAGAAACTTACAAAATTTAGATTAATACATTTTCAAACAGAAAAGAATTTATGGTTGCACTTTTGGAAGAATCGTCTAATAAGAGAATTGTTATTTAAATAATAAAGTATTTAAAACAAAGTATCAGAAGGCCATGTCATTTTTCTAATTTGGGAATTAGAATTTAACAGATTTTTCCCTCCAAATTTCCAAGTTAGTTTTGAAGGATTCTTTTTTTTTTTTTTTAAGAAACTGGGCCTTGCTTTGTTGCCCAGGCTGCAGTGCAATGGTATGATTATAGCTCACTGCAACCTTGAACCCCTGGGCTCAAGTGATCCTTCTGCCTCAGCCTCCCAAGTAGCTGGGACTACAAGCACATGCCACCATGCCCAGCTAATATTTTAATATTTTTGTTGAGATAGGGGTGTCACTCTGTTGCTCAGGCTGGTCTTGAATTTCTGGCCTCAAGCAATCCTCACACTTTGGCCTCCCAAAATGCTGGGATTACAGATGTGAGCCACCACGCCTGGCCTGAGGAATTCTTTAGGTTAGTTTTTGGTTGTACATAACTTGACATTGCTTATTATACTAATATGATCAGGAAGCCATGTATTTTTTTTTTTTTTTAATTAAGTCTATGTACTGCTTCTGGCCATGTTGGGGTAACTGATATCTATTTAGTCCTCCTACCATTAACAATTAGAAAAGTTGAAAAAATGTATAAAAACCACCATTTTCAGAAATTGGGCAATAGACAGTACAGGATTGTGATCCCTGAGAGAAAAGAAACAAGTGAGGTGAATTCTTTGACCACTGTAACTTTTGACCCAGAGACATTTTCCAGACTGTGGTGCAGATTGGGAGAATCCAAGGAAAGCGCAGTGGTCTTATTGAACTGAGGAGTGAGAGATTGAATTTAGTTGAGAGATTAAAGTTCAGGTAGGTTAAGGCAGCTCAAATTTGCAGGGCAGAATCTCCGAGAGGAAGGAGCAATGCAGAGAAAAAAACTCTAGAAATCTGCACAGGGATCCATTTAAGGCTTTGGTTGAATGCTAAGCTTTGCATTTATAACGTTGAATTCCTTGAGACCAGGCAATGAACCGTATCAGGGAGCTGCAGGCTGAGAAATTACAGAGCTCACGGAGAGCTGGGAGATGTGCAAGTTCCAGCCGGTCAGAGGAAAGATGTCGTTGAACTCTTGGCCATTCAATAGAAACACAGGAAATGTCACACCTTAGGAGAGGAGTAACTATCCCTAGAATAAAAGCTATCATATACCTTACCTAACGAAGTATAAAAATAAGCCTCAAAAGGATCCAGTTGAACCACAAATATATTAACTACCAGCTGGGACAAAACTCAACATTCTTTGAAAGAAGACAACAAAATTCAGACTGGTCACAATAAATAGCAAAAAATTACTACACATATGAGGGAGCAGGAAAAGTGTGAGCAATAGCGAGGAGAAAGATTGTTCAATGGAAGCAGATCCTGAAATGAGAGATGATGGAATCATCAGACAAGTACTTTTAAACAGCTCTTAAAATATACTTATGGATATAAAGGAGAAAGTATGATAATGGAGGTAGAAATGGAAACAATAAAAAAGAACCAAATAGAACTTCTAGGGGTAAAAATATAAAAATACATGAAGTGAAAATTTCATTGGATGGACTTAATAGATTAAGCAAGTAGAAAACAACATCAGTGAGCATGAAGACAAGGCCATTGAAACTGTTCAATATGAAGTACAGAGAGAAAAAAGGGCTTGGGGGAAAACAGTACCCTGCTGACCTGTCAGACAGTTTCATGTAGGCTAGCATCCATGTAATTAGTATCACAGAAGGGTAGGAGGAAGAAAATATTTGTAGAAATTATCGCTAAAAGGTTTTAAAATTTGATTAAAAATATAAATCCACAGATTCAAAAAGCTCAATGAACTGAAAGCAAGGTACATCAAAGAACTATCAGATGAACTGGATTTCATCTAAATTTTTTAAAAAGTATGCTCTTCAAAAGATACCATTATGAAAATAAAAACCAAGACACAGAGTGGGAGAAAATATTTACAATACATATATCTGACAATTTAGAAATGTCTGTAACATATAAAGGACTCTTATTACTTAATTAGATTAGTGATTGGCTGGGGCTAGAGATGTTGGGGGGAATGACTGCAAAGAGGCGTGAGAAAACATTTCTGATAATGGAAATGTTCTCCAGATTGTGGCTATGGTTAGTCAAGTGAGTCTATACATTTATCAGATTTCACATTGTATCCTTAAATTGGATTAATTTATTAATCCAATTATTAATTAATAATGTAAATTATAGCTCAATAGAGATGATTTTAAAAATAATGTGTCTTTGATTTATTTCTTATGCTTTGAGATATTATGTTTACTTATTTTTGGCAAGATGTGAATACTGTTACTTGAAAAAATTTGAGATAACCTATCATAGAACAGTTTAATATGCTCACAGTGCTTAAATTTGGGTTTGTTAGTTTTTGTTGTATCATTTATGAACCTCATAATTAGAGTCTTGCTTGTATGATAGGTAACTCAGCTAGCAGAGAAGCTGAAGAATCAGTCAGAAAGCCATAAACAAGCCCAGGAGAATTTGCATGACCAGGTACAAGAGCAGAAGGCACATCTTAGAGCTGCACAAGACCGTGTCCTTTCCCTAGAAACCAGTATCAATGAATTAAACAGTCAATTAAATGAAAGCAAGGAGAAGGTCTCCCAGCTTGACATACAGGTAATATTGGATTGTGCTATTTAATAAGTTTGTATATATATAAAGTAACAGTTTTAGGCTATTAAATATTTTAAATTCTGTGTTTCTTTTTTCCTTGCATATTAATAGAAAAAAATCAAGAATATGAATTAGATAAAGATTGTATCTAGATAGTTTGTTGAACTTCCCTGTTTGTATAGCCTCTGCAAGCTATACCTTCTGAAATCACTGAATCTTTTAGCTTTTTTTTGTTTTGAACAAGTCCTTATTATTGTTTTTGAAGTCCAAATTATTTTGATATTATACCATTAGATTTCTGTTTTAAATATTTTGACTTTGCTTTTTTAAATCTTCCTTTAAAGCTTTGATTTTTTAAAAAATAGCCTTGTATGGTACCATTATAAATTTTAATGTATATTCTTTTGGAAATCTATGTAGCAGTCTTGCTCAATGAGTCAATCACAGGGTGGGAAGTAAAACATACTTCTTTCTGCCTTCTCATCATTGATTTCTTATACAATGCTATAAAAGTGAAATTTATAGCAATATTTTTAAGCCTTGATTTTATTATAGGAGAATGATTCCATTGGAAATAAGAAATATAATAAAATAATATAACTGGTATACTTTATTAGAACTTGGAGAGAGTACACATTGTCTTCATTTTTCTAAATATAATTATTTGTTAGATGAATTATATGATAACTCAATATATGCATGTCCAATTTAAGGGGAGGGGGAGGGATGGGAGACGGAATGGGAGGAGGGAATATGAACAAACAGATATCCTAGGACAGTCTATGATTCTTTCTGCATTGCAGGATCCTTCCCTTTACAAAAGATTGCCCTGCCACTGCTGTTCATTTCAGAACTAGTTCTTATAAGGAGATCAGCCAGTTTTTTTCCTTTCAGTGCTCCCTTTATCACCTTTAAAATAACGTCTTCGCCATTAGTCTTTGAAAAATGTTACTTGTAGGAATTCGTTAGTTTTTTGATGCTTTTTTTCTAAGACTACTTTAACTTCTTTCTGAGCCAGTATTAGTTCATGAAGTAGGATGTATGGCTTTACTTTTAAGAATTAAGACTCTGATAAACACCTAGTGCTTTAAGTGATATTATTATATTAATAATAGCAGTGTTAACTAGAAGTGCTTAGCCAAAGGGATTGGCTGTGGCTTTTTAAAAATGTACTAAACATATGCAGTTAAGGTAATGTTTTTTTCTGGAGCGTCCCTTAATCTATACCAATGTGATTTTTAAGCTGTTTCTGAGTTTTGAGTTCTGTAACGTACCTTTTGATTCCAAATTCAAGATACTTCCTGGTATGCATGATCAGGACAGCGTCAAGGTAAATTATTATGCACGTGTTTGGCAGCACATCATGAGAGGGCTTTTCACTGTTCTTTCTTACTGTTTTAAGGGCTTTGATACAGAGATTGCAAAGATTGTAGCACTGTAGCAATTGGTGCTTGGTCTGAGTTTATTGCATATAAAGGGCCAACAGAGGGGCTGTGTATTTATTTATGAAAGCCTTGAATTTTTAGTATGGAATTTTTTGATTTTCTATGAACATCGAAAGTAAAACCCTTTAAGCAAAAGTTATCAGGGAATACTGAATTTCACAAAGTAGTTCCAATGTCTGGCTGTTTTGAGTCCTTGAATTCTGACATTCTTGAGTATCTTTGGAGTCATCATTTTTTTTTTTTGACATAGTTATTTACTTTATCAGAAAGTGGTAGACTTCAAATATTCACTTCTGAAAAATACAGTGGCCCTTTTCAGTAAAAAGGTATACCTTTTCTTTCTTAGCAAAGGGTACTAAAGTGTTTTGGTGTCATGCAGAGACAACGTCTTTTCATTATGTTTATCCAAACATTATTAGAAGTTTTCTCCCCTACCCATTCCTTTTTGGGGGATTTTCACATATATACTTTTCAATGTCTAAATCCTTATGTTTTTTGCCAAAGGACTGAATTTCTAAATAGTTTAGTGACAAAAGCAATGTGCATTCAGGTAAGGGGAAATCAAAACTAAATGTGAATTAAATAATTTGTAATTTTTTTACAGATTAAAGCCAAAACTGAATTATTGCTGTCAGCAGAAGCAGCAAAAACTGCTCAAAGAGCTGATCTTCAGAATCATTTGGACACAGCTCAAAATGCATTACAAGATAAGCAGCAGGTAGGGAACTTGATTGAATTTCATCCCATAACCTAGTGCTTTGCTAGATAAATAAATTGCAAATGTGTAAAAATGATACCCAGTTTTATATAATCTTATAATACACTCACTTATCCCCCTTAATTCCTTTGTGAATTCAGAACCAATTGAGTAGTAGATGCAGGGGTCAGACAGATGGAGATAAAATAAAGTATCAGCTTTGTTTTTGATAAAGCTCAACTGTGTACGCCTGTGGTTGGGCTTCCTAGTATTGTATTTCTCCCCTACCTTAACCTTGCTGTGGACCTGAAACATTTACTCCTAATTTTTGAGTTGTTGCCTCATCCCTTAAAGTGTCAATGATCGGGAAAAAGAGACAGACCTCTGTACTTGTTTTTAGTAGGTGGGCTGGACCGTGACCCAGATGTGTTAATACTTAGCACTTGGAAGCAGGAAAAGAGCTCTATGTATTTCATCTCAATTACAAGAGCTAGTCCTTTTCTTGGGGGTAGGAGGAAGTGAGGGGCTGGAGGGAGTACAGAAGTTACTTTTCTCAATACTTCTTATAGAACAGAAGCTTCCTACTTTTCTGTCAAGGTAGATTTTTCTTACCTTTTACCAGGTAGGAATTTTTAAAATTTACTTGTTATTCAAGGAGAAATAGTAGTTATTGGTCCATTTTTAAAAAACAATAAAGTATATCAAATTAAAAAAAATAAAACTTTTCTATATTTACCCTTTATGACAATCCCATTTTTCTCCTAAGATGGAATGTTTGCTCTTAAATTTGGTATGTATCCTTCCAGACCTCTATAAGCATTGAACAAACATATGTACACACACATTTATGTATGCATGTACACACACTCTGATATTTTTCTTTTGTGCACATGGACTCACACTGTATGTATAGTTCTGCAACTTGCTTTTTTACATACAATATTGATAACACATCTGGAAAGTATTTTCCAAGCATGAGATCAGAGTTAGAAATTATGATGGAAAAAAATATTTATAAGAATAACCACATAAAAGTTTGAAATTTATCTATCTAAAATATTTAAAAAATTCTAAAACAAATAGCAAAAAGATAAAACATTTTCTGGAATATGTCTGATGAAGGGTTAGAATTCTTGCTATTTAAAGCACTTTTACATATGAAATAGTGTACATACCAAAAAGAGATCAAAACTGTATTAGGAGATGTTCAAGTTTATAATCATTAATTGCAAATTAAGACAATAATGGGATACCTTTGCCCTTATAGAGGAAAAGCATGTTTGGGTGTCTGTGTGTATGTTCAAATAGCAGCGGAAGGATTGGGGAAGGTGTCGAGTAATGAGCCACTTCAGTACATTATTAGTGGCAGTGTACATTACTTCAGTGTCTTGGGTAAGGGCAGGGATGGAGCTGTTTGGTAATATATTTTAAGAACTTTAGAATTTTTTGTATTTCTTAGATCACTTATAGTCTTTCATCCTAAGGGAATAATCATAGCTTTAAAGATTCTGTTTGCATCTCTGTCAATAAATGCAGAAAATTTAATAGCAATCTAAGAATCTGAAGCAGGAAATTTGGCTCCAAAATAGACTATATCAATAAAATGGAAATTTATGTAGTTGAATATAATGATATTTTTAAAATAATAGGAAGTTTCACGATGCATTGTTATGTAAAACAAAGGAGGTTAAAATAAAATAGTATGTACAGTGAAATCCTATTTTTTTATTTTAAAAATACAAAGAAAAAGTAGAAACTAATATACAGAGAAGACTGAAAGGGAAGTTATCAAAACATTAACAGTGATTATTTAGCAGTAGTGGATTTACTAGTATTTTTTTTCTTTCTGTGCCTGTGATATTCAAATGAATTTAGCAAGTATCATAGATGCAGTCATTGTAATATTTTTTAAAATATTATTTTTTAAAATTGTCTTGAACATGGAAGACATTTAATTATGATATAAAAGTATTATTTTCTTATTAACCTAGTTAATATTCTCTTGTATCTTTTGGCTCCTAAGATAATTCTTATAAAAACATTGAAAATTTATTAAACTGTTATGCATATAAACTTAGTATCTCAGACTATGCAAACTCAAGTCCTTTATATTGGTAGGTGAATACAGCCTCTGATAATATCATTAGATTTATCTGAGATCTTACCCCAAATACTTTCTCAAATAAAATTACAGTTTTCAGTTTTACTTTGACTGAATATTTGGGCTCCACAATATAATAAAGTTTACCAAAGTTTTCTTCTATTGTACTTTTCTATAGGAGTTAAATAAGATCACTACTCAGCTGGATCAGGTCACTACAAAGTTACAAGACAAGCAAGAGCATTGCAGTCAGCTGGAAAGTCATCTTAAGGAATATAAAGAGAAACACCTCTCTTTAGAACAGAAAACTGAAGAGCTAGAAGGTCAAATTAAGGTTTGTATAAAAGAAGTTGAATTTAGCCACGTTTTCTGTTGCAGTAACAATGGACTCTGAAGACCTACATGGAATTAAAGATTTTTAGCTAACAAAGAAAGGTGAACTTGTGTACAATTTTTAAATATTACATGTAATTTTTCATGTCTTAATTATTAATTCCATCTTTATTTTAATTTTTTCATTAGTGGGTGACCTTTATCAATGACAGTTAACATATATACTGATTCCATTGTAATGTGTGACTATTTCCAAGAGACTGCCAACCAGGGATCTGATCTATAATTATAAAGAATTTAAAAATTTTTTGTTGTTGTGAAGTCTCTTCTATTCCTTCATTCTTCCATTTCCTTATCTGTCAGAGGATTTGACCAGAGTTTTTTGTCCTTTAAATTAGAAGTACTATCAGTTCTATATATGTAATACTTACACTTCTACAATCAGGTGAAGCGTATGTGTACAACTGTAGAATCATGAGATGTGTATATGTATATATGTATGTATATACCAATATGATACAGGAGAATAATGGTTCAGAATGTGTTTTTTATTATAACACATTTTGTGGTTATTTTCATGTATATGTCAACACCAATTTGAACATAAACAAAAATGTTAGGTATTTAATAATAGGTTGATAATTATTAATGCTGATAATTATCACACTGCTTTACTATATTTCTTTCGTAGAAACTAGAAGCTGATACTCTTGAAGTTAAAGCAAGCAAGGAGCAAGCTTTGCAGGATCTACAACAGCAAAGACAGCTGAACACGGATTTAGAGCTTAGAGCCACAGAATTGAGTAAACAACTTGAAATGGAGAAAGAAATGTAAGCTAAACCACTTCACTTATAAATTAAGGGGGTGAAATTATAAACTAAGTATTAAAATTTCCTTAAGATTTGAATTTTGCTCTCACAGTGCTTAAAGATTTATTAAATGTTTATTTTTCATTGATTTTATGAACTGCTGATGTTAATGTAAATGAAAAATAAAGCCATTATAGTATGGTTACAGCTACAGTTAACGTCACAAGAAAGCATCGAAAACTTAGTTTTAAAAAATTTGGGTCATCTAGTCTCTTTTCAATAATAATGTGGTGCATACTTCTCTAGGGTAAAGCAATTGTTTTCAGTTGTTCACAAATTTGAATAAATTAATGTAAAAGTAAAAAATATGGGGATGTTTGCATATATTACCCAACAGCAGTCAGGAGTCTGCATTGAGGCACTGTACCAAGTAGGGAGTGGATTCTTTTTTATAAGAAATTATCTTTTTGAGCTTTGTGATGCGGCTTGGCAAATTATCTATGTTTATGAGCACAAGGGAAACACTAGAATCAGTTTACATTTTTTTTATTATTGAGATAAAATTTACACAGTTAAATGCACAGATTTTACATATACAATTTGAGTTTTAATAATTGCTTATTCTGTGTAACTATGCTTCCCCCACACCCCCATACTGAACATTGTCGTCATGGAGTTTTCTCATGTACCTTTCTGGTCAGTACCGTACTCTTTCCCTTTATACAACCACTGTCTATATAGCTTTATGGTATCAGGTATCAGTCCTCCAACTTTGTTCTTTTTCAAGATTATCTTGACTCTTCTAAGCTCATTGCTTTTCCATATACATTTTAGTATTAACTTATCTATTTCTACAAATAAAATTGTTGGGTTTTTATGGGAATTGCATTGACGCTGTAAACCAATTTGGGGAGAAGTGACACCTTAACAGTATTGAATCTGTAATCCACAAACGTGGTACTTCTCTTCATCTGGTTAGGTCTTTTTCTGTTTTAGAGATGGGATCTTGCTGTGTTGCCCAGGTTGGTCTTGGATTCCTGGCCTCAAGTGATTCTCCCACTTCAGCCTCCCAAGCAGCTGGGATTATGGCCACTGCACCCAGCGACTTAGGTCTTCTTTAATTTCTCTGAGCAGTATTTTGTTGTTTCAAACATCGGGGTCTGGCACATCTTTTGTTAAATTTATTCCTGAATATTTTATGGTTTTTCATGCTATTGTAAATGGAAATGTTTTTTAAATTTAATTTTCCACTTGCTGTGGCTAGTATAAAAATATCATTTTTACGTATATTGACTTTCTATCCTTTAACCTTGCTAAATTCACTTGTTGGTTTTAATAGCTGTTTTGTAGAATTCTTGTAATTTTCTAAGACAATCATGTTATCTGTGAATAGAGACAAATTTATTTCTTCCTTTGAATCTGTAGGCCTTTTATGTCTTTTTCTTGACTTACTGCTGGCTGGAACTTCTAATTAAATTTGAATATAAATAGTAATAGCAGACATCCTTGTATTGTTTCTAATTTTAGGCAGGAAATATTAAATGTTTCATTTTTTAAAAAAATATTTCTTATCATGCATATATATTGAATTTTGTCAACTTTTTTTTCTGCATCTACTGATATGACCATATGAGTTTTCTCTTTTCTTCTGTTAATATGGTCAATTACATTGATTGATTTTTCTAATATCAAACCAACCTCGTTTTCCTGGGATAAATCCCACTTGATCATGCTATACTGTCTTTTCATATATTGCTGTTTTTGATTTGAAAATACTTTGCTAAGAATTTTTCATATTCATGAGGCCTGTTGGTTTTTAATGTTCTATTAATATCATGGTCAGGTTTTGGTATCAGAGTTATGCTGGTCTTAAAAAGGAATTGAGAAGTATTTCTTCCTCCTTTCCTTTTTGAAATGAAATGTATGAGATGTACATTATTTATTTCTTAAATGTTTGATGAAATTCACCTGTGAACCAGCTGGGGCTGGAGTTCTCTGTCTGAGTTGGTTCATTTGGGATTCAATTTATTTGATAGATACAGAGCTATTTGGATTTTCTAATTTTTTTATGTCAGTTTTAATAATTTATATCTTTCAAGGAATTTATTCATTTCATCTAAACTTCAAATTTATTGGGATAATTTTCATAATATTATACTTTAGGATATACTGTAGGATCTGTAGTACTGTCCCCTTTTTGTTCTTAATAGTGGTAATTGGTCTTATCTTTTTCTTGATCAATCCAATTAGAAATTTATCAATTTTATCAGACTTTTATAAAAAGCTTTTGATTTAATTGATTTTATTTGTCAATTTTTATTTCATTTATTTCTCCTCGTGTCTTTATTTCCTTTCTTAGACTTACTTTGTGTTTAGTTTGTTCTTTTTAAAATAACTTTTTAATGTGAACGCTTCCCTATGTCTGTACACTTAATGGTATCTGTTTCTTTTTCTCAGTTTCTTAGCTTCTTTCATTTGTCAATGATGTCAGATTTCTGCAGATGATAGTTATATGTCTTATTCTAATAAAATCAGTATATTATGATAGTTTTTTAAGAGATGGAATAAACTATCTTGAAGGAGGGTATTTTTTTTTCTAATTTGCACTAAAGTTTCAGAGGACCCTTGTCAGCCCTGAGTATAAGAGTAGATTTGTTTAGACAATATTTAGATTTATAAGATTTATTAATATATGAAATTTCAAATGTCTCTGGTGGCAGAGGGAATATGTGCTCTGGACGCAGCCCCATATAGCCATAAAAGTATTGAGCTGCAGCATCATTCCTTCACTCCTAAGGTAGAATTAGTCTCTTGCTCAGCTTGTTCTTGATACTGATGTTGGGCCCACCATGAGATCTTCAATAGAAATTCATTGAAGAATGAATCATTCACTAGAATTTTGATGGATAAAAATTAGTTCCTCTCCATTCATTTGAATGTCTTCATGGGAGGGATGTGACTGGTTTCATGCAAGAACACTTTGTCTTTAAACACCAAATAGGCCACTCTGACAGAGTTGATGGACGTGACTTGTGTTAAGGGGATGAGGACTCTGGACTTTTCCGGTAGTAAAGGGGAAGATAACCGGCTGCAAAAAGTACCCATCGGGGAGATGAAATAAAACACCTTGGAGTTGATGATGATTAACTTATTTCACACTTCCATGGGTTTCATCCTTGTTTTGAGATGTGATGGTGAAAATTTTCTTATTCTCGTATCTATTAAATTGATTCCTGATACTTTGAATTAGAGGATATAGAGGTGCATTTTGTACCTCAAGTGGCATTCCTTCTCACTGTAGTTGCCGGTGTGTAGGTATTTGATGAACATATTTAACCCTTTATACCACACACCGAGTGGTTCATCATCACCTCTGGAATCCAGTCATCAGTCTGTGAAGGTCACTTCTCAGTTGGTTCTTATTCTCTTCGACAAGGCCCCTGTATGACCAGTGGTTCTTTCCATTTCCTGTGGACCCAATAGAAATGGGCCCATTTTCATTCTGTGTTGTAATCTCATGGTTCAGAAATCACGGAGACTCCCACAGCATACTGGGGTAGGAAGACCTTTTAGACTAAGATCTTTTTTGCCCATATACTTCATGCAAACATTTTTCCTCAGGGTCTTCTGACATTTCTAGAGTACTACCTAGGAAAGGAGGGCTGGGTTTCTTCTGCTCTCTATCATAGAAACATATCAGAGTTCCACTAAATCCCACCCATGAGCCTAGGGCTCAGGCAAAATAACAGGGTACAGGGCTTCCCTTTCTCAGGGTCCACCTACATCTATGCACTCACCTTTTCTCTCCCATCTTACAATGTATTTTCATTACTCTGCAATTTAATGTATTTTCTAATTTCCTTTGTGATTTCTTCTTTAATGCATGGGTCATTTATCTATTTATTTTTCTAATTAAAAAAATTGTATTTACTTAGAAGCATTCAGAATGTCAACAAAACAGCTGCAACTTTTTTTGCAATTACAGAGTGGTATTCAGTTAACAGAACAACAATTATTTTATTTAAGCTACATCAGAGACAACTGAAGATGAAAAAACTACCATCCCCATATGTAACTAATTTGTGCTGTGCACCAACAAGAACCTGCTTTAAATTTCCATGCCAATTTACAACCTCCATACTGTACAGGCAACGTTAGTGGCTATCGGAAATACCACCAGGACACGGCTAGCTAAAGACACACTCGGTAGTGTGTTAACTGTACGAAAAAAGACACTGCACAGTTTAAAAGCAAATCTCACACAGCCTTACATTTCAACATTTTTCTTTAAAAGGAGTGAGTTGTGTACAGAGGGTTAAATGCTTTATAGACAAGGTAAAAAAAAGCTGTGCTAGAACCAACTTATTCATCATCATCTTCGTCTTCATCTTCTTTGTCTTCCTCATCATCCTCCTGTTCCTTCTTTTTCTTGCTTTTTCCAGCCTTGACGACTCCCTCTTTTGCTGCGCCGGCTTTCCGTTAGCTCAGTACGCAGCAATATCGTTTTCATATTTTTCCTTCAGCTTTGCAGCCTTCCTTTCATCAGGCTGCTTGTCATCTGCAGCATGTCATTCCACACCTCTCCCAGTTTCTTTGCAGCAGCACCGACGGATAGGCCAGCGTGTTCTCCTTTGATTTTAGGGCGATACTCACAACAGAACAAGAAAAAGGCCGAAGGAGGCCTCTTGGGTGCTTTGAGATCCTTGAACTTCTTTTTTGTTTCCGCTTTAGAAGGGATATAGGTTTTCATTTCTCTTTCATAACAGTCCTGTCTGCCTTTGCCATGTCTTCAAACTTTCCTTTCTGTTTGGTAGACATGGTCTTCCCCCTGTCTGAGCATTTGTTAGAGAACTCTGAGAAGTCGACTGAAGCATCTGGATGCTTCTTCTTGTGCTCCTCCCGGCAAGTTTGCACAAAGAATGCGTATGAGGACATTTGGCCTCTCAGCTTCTTAGGATCTCCTTTGCCCACGTTTAGTTATTTTTCCTCAGAGAGGCACAGAGTCGCCCAGTGCCCATCCGGCTCTCGCTTGCCCCAACGCTGTCTCTGTGGAGCTCAATGTACTGCAGTGGCTGTGAGAGCAGGAGCCAGAGGCATTGCATGGGTTATTTAGAAGTATATTTGCTTTCCAAGTGTCTGGGGCTCTTCTGAATATATTATTGTTAGTGATTTAAATTCCATTGTGGTCAGAGAATATGCTTGGTAAAATTCAAACTTTTGAAACTGAGTCTTATTTAAGGCCCAGTATATGATTTATCTTAGCTAATCTTCTATATGCACATGTGTCTACTCTGTGTTGTTGGGTGGAATGTTCTATTAAATAACAATTAGGTCAGGTGGTTGATAATGCTGCTCTTATCTTCCATATCCTTGCCAACTTTTCCCTCTGGTTGTTCTGTCAATTTCTGAGAGTGGGATGTTATAATTTCTGACTATGATTATGGATTTGTTTATTTCTTCCTTTAGTTACTTAAAAAAATTTTTATTGTGACTATGTAAGCATTTATTTTTGTTTTGCCTTTTTTGATTCACATATTCTTATGATTTTATAATTAATTTTGGGAAAGTTAAGTAGCATAATGAATAAATATATCGAGTCCTAATTTTAGGGTTGCTTCACAGGGATTTTAACTATATTAAAAAGGTAAAATAATATTAGTGTAATGACTTTTCTACCTAGACTCTTAAAAATCGAGGAGGTGTGTAGTAACCCATGAACCTACTAAACTTTAACATCTTTTCTATTTTTTTTTAAAGTAAAAGCATGTTTCTGGGACTAAACATTGTTTTATAAAATTTCAAGGTATAATTACAGTTTTGGTATTGTCTTAATACCTGACTTCAAATATGTGACCAGTACATCTTTTAACAACCTCCCTTTAACATATTGTTGAATTTGTTCTGGTTATAAATGTATGCCGATTACATTGGAAATAGTGTACATTCTAGAAATATTATTACTTTGCATCTGGTTTTGACTTAAAAAATGATTGATAATTAATGCGTGTGGGGTTTTGCTGTGTAATATGCATAACTTAATTTCTTTTATGAAAACAATAAAAGTCTATAGTTAGTTTTCCTAAAGCTATATCTGCATTTCTTCATTCTTTTAGCTTATTCATTCGGGTATAAAAAATCTATGTTAAGGGACAAATGATAGCAAATCTCCTATATAATTGGCTAGATTCTAGGCTTAAAGTTAATCATTTGTCTTTGCTATGTATTTGAAATGAAATATTTGTTTTATTTTTTCACTTTATTTTTTCCTGAGTTGACCTTAAGTGTTTTGAAGTTTAAGACCTATCAAACACGTGATGTGTCTTATGTTCTCAAGGGAAGAGAAAAAGTTCTCTATGTGCTAGGGAATATGTTCTTTAGGGTACATGGAAAAACTTTTCTGGCTGTTATAGACTAGAGGGTCTGTTACACACGGAGTTTTCTTTGGGGATCTGTTGTCGTGGACAAGACTGGATTAAGTCAGGACACTTAGATGGTTTTGGCTTTACTACTAACTGATTTGACTTGAGAAAAATCATCTATATCTGTTCAATGTTCAGATCATATATTCTAAGGCATTTTTCAGTTGTGTGATTTTGTGAAATTAAATTTTTACTTCCAAACTATACAAAAACTTCCAAAACTCAATAATTGTTTATGATTTTGTCTTTTTTTAAATTAAAAAATTTTTTTCTTTCACATTTTACATGAGGAATGTTTATGATTAATTTTGAATGGTAAATTAGGAATGGCAAATTATGCATTATTTAAAAAAATTGTGTCTTAAATATTTAGAGTATCCAGTACAAAATTGGATCTACAGAAGAAATCTGAGGCCCTTGAAAATAGCAAGCAAATGCTTACAAAGCAAGAGCAAGAAAATGTAATCCTGAAACAAGAATTTGAAAATTTAAGTCAAGATGCAAAGATGCAGCAAAAGGAATTGAATAACAGAATTCAAACAACAGTAACAGAACTGCAAAAAGTGAAGACGGAGAAAGAAACTCTAATGACAGAGCTTTCTACAGTAAAAGAGAAGTTATCAAAAGTTTCTGATTCTTTGAAAAACTCCAAAAGTGAATTTGAAAAGGAGAATCAGAAAGGAAAAGCTGTTATATTAGATTTGGTTAGTAGTTTACATTTACTTTCTTAGGTAGAAATGATTATTTTATTTAAAATGTACTGATTTTTCTGCTTAATTAACTGTTGATTTTTCATCCTACATTTAAATGATTTAAAATAGTTCTCATGAGGAAAGGAATTGGGATAGCCCAAATAATGGTGTGTGTGTGTGTTTATGTATGTGCACAATTTTCCAAAGGCCGGGGATATTTTCAGTTGAATATAGCAATCTTTCTCTGTTGCTGGTATAATGCTAGATTTGGCAGAGACTACAGCATGTTTGTTCTTGGGGATATTTCCACAGAGAATACAACTACTAGTTGAAACGTTTATTCACTTGCCTGAAAAAAAGAAAAAAAAAGACCAGAAAGATCTTAATGACTATTTTAACTCTGGTTACTGTAAACTTTCTGACTCTTTATTGAATATTCTAAAACTCCAGATAATACCATGTTTAGAGATACCATAAAACATATTTAAACTGTAAAGAAAAAAAAGTCAGAGTCTCAGGAAATGCTTAAAGGGGAATATATTCTCAAAAATATTTTAATCCAGAATAACACAAAGTAGCTGGAAAAGTATTATACAACTCTTCTGTTCTCAATATGAAGGTAAGTGAAATTGTTTAGTAGTATTAAAAATTGTATAATATTAGTATGTTACTTTTATGTTCCTTTCTGTTTGGAGAAAACATTTCTATCTGTACACCTTTCCTCTTGAGTTATATGTGATTATTTTTTAATTTATTGTTTTAATATTTTCTAAGTTTCTTCCATTTTTTTGAAGCTCATTCTATTTTTAAAATAGTAAAAGTTAATTATAATGAATTTTGTGACATAAAAATATGGTTTCCAAAGTGTTCTAAAATGTTGTCTAAATATTATTTAAAGTATTTTATTTGACTTGGTGGTTGATGATAGAAACCCTTAGCATTTTGTTGTCCTTCCCCCTTTACTTCCATATTTTCCTATATTTTTCATTGAAATGGATGATTTTTTCCCATCTTAGCTCATCAATAATTTTAATTTATTTTCTTGTGTGTATCTTACTAAGCTTGTAAATCAAACTTCTGAAGGTTGTTACAAATATTTTCTATGTAATGTAGTTTCCTTTTTTTTTTTTTTTTTAGGAAAAAACTTGCAAAGAATTAAAGTGTCAACTTCAAGTACAGACGGAAAGTACACTTAAGGAACAGAATGAACTGAAAAAATCACTTGAAAAAGAGAAGGAGGTAAGATTTCTTTTTTCTGTAACATAAAATATGTAAAGCATAAAGACTTTATATTTTCAAATTATTTTCGCATTAATACTTAGGTCAAAGGAAGGTTTATTTCTCTGAAATGTAATGGATCAGATACATAGCTTAAAATTGTTATTTGTGTTCTACCTACTATTAAATAGATTTAAGCTAGTTTATAATAAAAGGCTTAAATAAAGGAATATAATGAATAAAGGTGGAAAACCTAGCCAGCTACCTATAGAGTTATAATTAGATTATCTAGGTTAAAGAACATTTTTAGGGTTGAAAAAAGTCTTAATAGACTTTCCATAGGAAGCCCTTTTTAGGGCTCTTTATTTCAAGGACATTTATATTAATGATATATTTGATAATGGTTGTGTAACAACCGAGAGATTTTTCTGTGGTTAATGTTTCTATTGCTCTCTAGCAAAAACATACAAGCAAATGAGTAAGTAAATGAGTGTAATATATGGTTGTTACTCTCTGGAGATGTACCTGTTAGCAGCTAGAGTCGAGGCCTGAAGCTTTATCAAGGCAGAAAATGTGATTTGATAAAGCAGCAAAGCATAGTCCTGACAAGTGTTTCATGTGACTGTATTCTGGTTGTTGATTGAAAGAAGCCTCTTGTGCTGTAGATTCCAGCCATGTAAGTGGCAAAATTGTGTTGGCTTAGTGCCCAAGCTCTGAATTGAGATTGTTCAAATTTATATCCTGGGTATGCCATTTATTAGCTTTGCCATTTTGCCATGTTTTAGACAGATTACTTAATCTCTGTGCTTCAGTTTCCTCAGCAATAAAACGGGGCCAATAGTAGAATCTATGTCTTAGGGTTACTGTGAGAAATAAATGGGTTAATATATTTAAAGTACTTAGAATACTGACAATAGCAAAGTAAATGCTCATATGCTAGTTGTTATTTTATTATTTGTTTTCATAACATAATCATCCTTATTGACCCTGACTCCTGTTTTGCATAAAAATGTTTTGCTATGTATTGTAGATAAGCTGAGACATCTGTGTATAGTACTGAAACTTTTTCAAAAGTAACTTTGAATATGATCAAATGTAATGCTAGGTTCTTAATAGGATTTGCATAAAACATAAAAACATGACTTTGGCTAGAGAGGCAAGAGATAGTAATGGTTCATTTTGGCCACAGAGGAGCCTCATCGTGACTTCCGTATGATGTCTAATTTTGAACGGAAGTATCATAGTGGATTGTATAATAAAAACAAAGTAGTAGCAAAATAAGCCCCAGATCCCTAAATGAGGTAACTATTGTGCAATGTACTTTAGTGTCATAAGAAAGATACTAAATGTGTTTGCCAAAAGTGATTTAGTTTTATCATAGTTAATATAGAGCTATTCTTTCTGATTAACTGTGGCCAATGGGCTCAGAGACATTTGGGAATATTCTTGAAAGACAGTATATATCCAGTGTAGACATTGATGTTGACATTCCTGTTTTCTGTGATAAAAGGGAATACTAATCTAGTTCATTTAGAAACTCTATCTAAATATGCAGTTATAAGTTGAAAAGGAAGATAGGATTAAACAAATAAGGAAAATTAATCCAGTATCTAATAGCGAATGGTGTCAGTTATGAAAGCAATATGAGGGCAGGGATTTTTGTCTTTTGTTAACTACTAATTATTTGTGGCCAACAGCCTTAGTAATTCCTTCCTAAAGTAGCACCTGGCATGTAGTACTCAATACATGTCTTTAGAATAAATAAATGAGTATTAACCAGATTTTATTTTTTTTTTTAGACTTCTCATCAGTTGAAGTTGAAACTCAATTCAATGCAAGAACAAATGACACAGGCCCAGAGTACTTTAAAACAAAAGGAAAAGGAAGAGCAACAACTTCAGGGAAACATAAATGAGCTCAAGCAATTGACTGAACAGAAGAAAAAGCAAATTGAAGCACTCCAAGGAGAAGTTAAAATTGCTATTTCACAAAAGGTAATGATATGATATTTGTTTACTTTTTATGGGAAGAAAAACCTGGCAATTAAGATAGTAATATGATTAACACAGATGAGTTACAACGTAGCAAAGTTAGTATAAGCTAATAATTTTTCTAAGTTAAATATATGAGAACATTTGATTATATAATTAAATATCTAAGTATGGATTTCCATTTACTGTAACCCTGTTTTCAGATAATAAATCATCCTTATTAAGGAAAAATAATCAAGACTAAAAATCACAAAGTGGAATATATTAAAAATATTCAGTAGAGTCAAATTTCATATAGTTATAATTATAATTGTTTATTGTTTTAAGTTATATCATAATGATTTCCATTTCTAAACCTATTCTAATTTATTATTGAGCATCTGTTTTTTGTTATTAAAAATGTTTTAATTTTTGTCCAGACCAAAAGTTACTAAAATGGATTGTACTTAATATAAAATATTTGAACAAAATGAGTTTTCCCTCCACTGTTGGTATGTGTGTATTATTAATAATTGGTCCATGGAGAAGACAACAGTAGAATCCCTGGTATATACAATAAATATGTCATGCCATTTAGAGTTGAATGTCATACTACTAGAGTTAAAAGAATATAAATGAAAACAATCACAAAATATACATTTTATGTTGACTAGTGTTTTTGTAACTATTTCTGTACTACTTTACAAGAGTAGACAAATTTGTCTATCCTTTTGTTTTGGTATATATAACTAAAAGTCAGCATGTAATTATCGCAGTGCATATTTTGTTTCATACTTTGATATCTTAAGGTCACTTTTTTCAGAATTTGCTTGTCTTGTATCCAAATATTTCTGAGATTTTCATTTTTATAATATCAAAACTTAGTGAAATAAAAAACACAACTATTTTTAGTATATTTTCTTTTATTATTAAATTATTAGTTATAATAACATTTCTTCCTGAATTATAATTAATATTTATTGCTTATGTAATTGGCCCTCTGTTTCTGCACCTTCAGATCTGCAGTTGGGATAAAAAATACTCAGGGGGAACAACAACAAAAAATAACAATACAACAATAAAAAATAATATAAATTTTAAAATATAACAACTATATTTATACAGCATTTACATTGTATTAGGTACTGTAAGTAATATAGAGATGATTTAAAGTATATGTGAGGATGTGCATAGGTTATATGCAAATACTATGCCATTCTATACCACATAAAGGACTTGAGCATTCACGGATTTTGGTATGGGGGAAGGTGTCCTGGAACAAATCTCCCAAGGATATCAAGGAATGGCCATTCTTTCCACAGCTTTACTAGATGACCCCTCAAAGCAGCAGTCCCAACCTTTTTGGCACCAGGAACCAGTTTCAAGGAAAACAATTTTTCCATGGACAGGGTGAGGGGGAGGGAGGAGCTCAGATGGTGAAGTGCAGCCTGATTCCTAACAGACCATGGACTGGTACTGGGCCATGGCCCAGGGGTTGGGGACCATAGCCCTAAAGGATTATGAGATTTAGAGGAAATATTCTAATTGTCAGTTCACTTTTATACCAGTACATGGATGCTAGAATAGGGAATACATTTCTTAACCTTGAGGAGGACAGTATTTTGGGCATGTTGGGTGCATAGCCAGTCTTTGCAAATTAGACTTGAAATTTAGAGTAACTGGAGAATCATTGCAAGGTAAGAACAGTTTGGTTTTGTTGAGGAGCAGTGTAGCATCATGGAAAGAAGATAAGTTTTAGAATAGATCTGAATTTAAATTTTATGGGACACATGTTAGCTTAATGGTCATAGGGAAAGGATTCATCTTTCTGAGCTCAATATAATGAAGTCATATGTGGTCACAGAGTTTTTGTAAATATTGAGATAATGTATTTAAAGTTCTTAATACTATGATGCAATATGGAAGCAAAACGGTACTGGATATTATATGGAAGTATAGTAAACTATGATGTAAGAGTGTGTTTGGAACATGCTTCTCTGATCACTCAACCTTTGGTAGAACCATGTCTTCCACATCGCCCTGTTTAGTTTCTTTGTTCACTAAAGCATAAGCTCCGTGAGAACAGGTCCCATGTCTGTTTTGTTCACAGCTTTATCTCCAGCATCTAGAATTGTACCGTGGAATAAAATAGGTGCCTACTAGTACTTCTTCCATGAATGAATAAATGATAAATAGATTGGTGGTGGAAAGGCCTGGGACATCTATTAAGAGACTTCTGTAATAGCCTAGATAAGAAAAAAAAGTGTGTATTAAGACTGTGGCAGCGGAAAATGAGAAGAGGGGCTGGATTCCAGAGAGCCAGGAGGCAGACTGACAGGAATCGGTGCTTAACTGCCTTTGGGGGAGAGGAAGAGCGATCTTCCTACACATTATCTGATGACATCCCATGTCGTCTCCCTTTCAGAGAGTTCTTCCTGCAATTCATGTTCCTGGACATCTTTGTTATGTTGAAGGCCATATGCATTTAAACATTTTCTTTTCTAGAACACTGCTTCTTTTCTTTAACATTTTTTCACAAGTCTTGTTTTCTTTCTTTTTAATTACTGTTATGACTCTTAACAAAGCTCTCTGCAAAATCCCAATAATAACCATATTATTGGGTTCTTTGGGCTCATGTTTGGGCCTTCACTGTCTTTACTCTGACAGATTGATTCATTCATTGATTTAAAAAAACAGTGATTAAGAGCTTATTGCTAAAAAAAGGTCAGAGTTCTTTGACTTTTGGGAACTCAAATCCATTAGTGGTGAAGTTAAATTTAAAAAAATGGCTAAATGCATCAGTTTGATAACAGCTTTAACAGAAGTAAACCTTAAATTCCAATTAGTCATCTACAATTTATCCTTCACAAACTGATTAGTTTTTGCTCTAAAGCAGGTCTGATCGCATTTCTATCTTCTTGAAAACTTTTGGCCCTCCAATGCTTAAAAAGCGGAAAAAACTGTATACTGTGATTTAGCTTCATTCAATTCTTTAGCCTTAACTCCTCTCACTTCTCCATTTACCATACACTCTAATAGTTAATGTTCTATAATGACACTTTTGCAAATTTGGCTAATATTCTTTCCTCTCCTAGAAATGTCTGATTTCTTCCTTCTTTTAACCTTTCAAAATTATGACAATCTTTAAAGGCCCAGTTAAAATACGAGTTCCTCTAGAAAGCCAATCAAAATTTCCACCAAGTCCCCATTTTTCTTATATTTCTGTTGAAGTTCTTGTTTCATTCTCCTTATATAGTACAGTTTTCTTTTTTTTTACATACTTACTTCCTCATTAAATTATAAGCTACTTGAGAACAGGGGGCCATGTCTTATTCATTCTGTATTTCCACATTAGATTTTGAATAAAGTTGGTGAAAAGACTGTTGACTCACAGCATGCTTGCCGGATCCTTGATCAGTGGCTCCCAAATAATCTTATGCAATATACATAGTATATTCTATACATATATATTTATATATATATATAAATATATGTGAAATGTGAGTTGATACATGAATTAGGAGAGCTAGCCATACAAAGGTCAGGGGACAGCTAGTAAAAAGATCTTAGAACAAGCTCAGTATTTTCTAAAAACAGAAGACCAGAATGGGTTAAATGTAGTGGGAAAAGTAATTAGAAATGAGCACAGAGAAGAAGACAGGGACCAGATCATTTATATGCATATTATGAGATTATAGATTATGAGATGACAGAGAATGATGTATTTTGTTCTAAGAATAATTGGAACCTATTAGAGAATTTTGAGCAGAGAATGGTGGGATTTGACTAAAAGGAAATAAAAGAGCAAGCAAGGAAGACATTTGAAAAACTATTGCAATAATCATGCAGTACATGATGATACCATGAACTAAATTGTTTAGAAGTGAATGATTTGCGAATACATATATTTTGGAAATTGTAGTAGATTAGATGGTCAGAGGTAATGGAAAGAGGAATGAAGGATAACTCCAGGGTGGGGTTTGTACACACAGGTACTTGGTAATTCCATTCATTTGGAGGAGTAGCAGCTTTTTGATGTGCACGATTGCAGTCAAGAATCAAGAATTCTGCTTAAGGCCGGACGTGGTAGCTCACGCCTGTAATCCTAGCACTCTGGGAGGCCGAGGCGGACGGATTGTTTGAGCTCAGGAGTTCGAAACCAGCCTGAGCAAGAGCGAGACCCCATCTCTACTAAAACTACAAAGAAATTAATCAGACAACTAAAAATAT
>CAUYSK010096950.1:0-23666 GCA_963575035.1 Avahi laniger | reverse complement strand
GATTAATTTCTTTCTATTTTTTTAGTAGAGACGGGGTCTCGCTCTTGCTCAGGCTGGTTTCGAACTCCTGAGCTCAAACAATCCGCCCGCCTCAGCCTCCCAGAGTGCTAGGATTACAGGCGTGAGCCACCGCGCCCGGCCAATCTCAGGGATTTTTGAAGCATCTATAATTCCATACACAGACTAAATATGATACCATGATATGGCGTCTGATGGGTACAGGAAGCAAAATGATGAAGGTCTTAAGAATGACCTAATATCTGGAGATTAAAAATGAAACAATAACAGTGTAAACATCTCAATGCCACTCAGAATGCCCAAGTAGCTGAAATTCATTTTTCCCTTCTACTGTTACGATAAAGGCAAATCACAAGAAGAGAGACTGACATGTAATAGTCAACAACTATGCACCCAGATTTCTGATAGATCAGTGCTAACCAGGAAAGAAGGCACTAATGGCAGTCTTATAGAGCTCTGTCCTCATTAGCACTGTTCTGCTCAAAATACTCATGAATAGCTGGATCAGTGGCTTGTAACCTTTTTTTGAGGTTATGGATCGCCTCGAGAATCTGCTGAAAATTCTGGACAACTCTCCATTGAAAAATGCTCATACACACAATGTCACATACGGTTTTAGATTAATTAAAGACTCCCTGAATCCAAGATTAAGAATCAGTGACTTAGATAAAAACACAGAAGGCAGCCTTCATAAATTTGTGGATGACTTCTCCTGGGGTAATAGTTACTATGCTGTAAGACAGCATCAAGATTTGAAATGATCTTGATAGCTTGAAAACTGAGCTGAAATCAACATAATTAATTTGACAGGAAAAAAAATGGAAAAAAATCTGCATTTAAAAATCTAGAGCACATGTTGCCCAGGCAGAAACCCTTGCTGGGCAAAATTGGGAAGTACATGAGGTTCACCTGAAGTGGTGCCTTTGGGATTTTCCTTTCAGTTCCCTTCCTGGCCTTGTGGCACCTTATTTTCCAAATATCCCAGATTCCCATGCTCCTACTAGCTCAGTGACTCACTCAGTTCTGCATCCTTCAGGCAGGATTCATTTCTCAGGACCTACCTCTGTCCTTGCCACCCTTTCAAAAGGCAGCTGTTCTGTAACCTGTAGTTTAGTGAACATGATCTTTCATCATCCAGTGATCTCATTCAGGTTGATAAATGACTTAGTCCCCTTGGGAGTAATTACCTTTTAAAGAGGACTCTTGAACACATATAATCCTTAATCCAAAGAGTCAAAACGTTGGAATTTCAGGTACTGAAACTAAAGGAGAGATATTTCTGGGAAAAGGAGGCTTTTCAGCCTCTCTCAAATCAAACCATGTGGATTATCATTCACTCAACCTACTCCGGGTCAGTGCAACTTCATCCCAGCTTCCTTAAGTACGTCCATAATATACCATACCATATATTTATGTTTGTAATGAATCCTAAGATCCTGTAAGGTACTGAATCATAACAAAACTCTGTTCAATAAATGTCACTTGAGCAGAAAAGTGAGCTCATATGTTTAAGAGCTTTCCAATAAAGGAACAAAATGGGTTTTTTTTCCAGCTTATTCATCATTGGATCAGAAAATATTTTGATTAAGCTTTTACCAAATTATTTCAGCATAAATCTCATTCAGACAGGATTAATTTATTTTGCTACAAGTAGTTAAAATTTAAGTGGGTAGTCCCAACCAAATCTCAAGCCAGCCTTAGGTTTATTTTTTTTGTTTGTTTGTTTGAGACAGAGTCTCACTGTGTTGCCTGGGCTAGAGTGCCGTGGCATCATCCTAGCTCACAGCAACCTCAAACTCCTGGGCTCAAGCGATCCTCCTGCCTCAGCCTCCCGAGTAGCTGGGACTACAGGCATGTGTCACCAGGCCTGGCTAATTTTTTCTATATATTTTTAGTTGTCCAATTAATTTCTTTCTAATTTTAGTATAGACGGGGTCTTGCTCTTGCTCAGGCTGGTCTCAAACTCCTGAGCTCAAACAATCTGCCTGCCTCGGCCTCCCAGAGAGCTAGGATTACAGACGTGAGCCACCGCGCCCGGCCCAGCCTTAGGTTTCTTAACTGCTTATTCTTACCACTCAAAAGGATTTTCAGGAACTTCTCTCATCTCCTTGTTTCTGCATTTAGCGAGACAAGGCACATGGTTAAGTCAACAGCACAGCCTTTTGGCTGTAGGTCCTTATACTCTCTAAATTCATTTGTTTATTCAGTCACCTAATGGACTACTGGGTCTAGTGGACTACTGGCACTAATGGCTACTATGAACCAGGACTGTTGCTACTGCTGGCAGTACAATGGTGAGCAGAATCAGAGCTAGCCCTTGTCCTCATGGAGTATAGAATTTTGCTAACCATGACAAGTTCTTGTGTGTTATCAACAACAGTGTTGACTGGAGGAGAGAAAGGCTAGAATTTGTACTGCACTGGGGAGGGCCTCCAAATTATAGTGATCTATGATGAGAAGGGACTAAAACATAGTAATTCTTGATCAATAGCTAAGAAACCATGTATATTGATTATCTTTTATGCCCTTTAGACCAGGTGACTTTTCCCTCCCAATATTGTATACTGAGAAGTTAATATTTGCAACTTTTACACCAGCCTGTGTGTAACTCAAGTTTGATGAACTTTCAGTAAGAATTTCAGAGCTGAAAGAGAGCTTCGAGATCAATAGCATTTAACCTTTTTCAACCCCGGTACACCTGAGGGTTATAATACACACAATGGCTCACTCCTAACAATGATGGCTGGAGGTGGGAGATGATGTAGAATTACATTCTTGGTGGTGGAGGCAGGAAGGGTTAAATGTACTTTTAAAAAGCTTGTTCATTCTTATATATTCCCACTCAGCCCCCAGAGGAGAAACCGAGTGAAGAGGGGTAAAATAATCTGCCTGAGATTACATAAAGTCAACACTAGATCCAAATTCTCTGATTCCCAGTGTAATGCTCTTTCAACTGCACCAAACTGCTAATTTCAATGAAACAAACCCAAGTTTTAGTAATAAAAGCTTGTTTTATATGTCTACATGCTGAAAACTGGTTAGAGGGCTTCATAAAAGGTTCAAACCAATCAAAGACTCAATAATCCCACTTGTCTTTGAAGCTGTGGTTTAAAAAACACAAAGAATTCAGAGATGATAATGAGGGCTTCAGGAAACCAAAACGAGATTATGCCAATAAAAGAAAACTGTCCCTTTAGACACCAAACATGTAGGGTTTCCACACCACGCAATTCACTTCTCTGCAGACACCAACTGGGTGTCCTACAATCTAATTTAATTCTGATACTAATTACCCAGAGTTAGCACAGACCCTACAGGTCAAAGGTTAGGTCCCACAAGACTGCCCCCTTGAGACAGCAGTTGCAAGTATTAGGTGCTCACTTCTATCTGACTTGGCTACAACTTGGGGTTCCTGCAAGCCCCTCCTCAAGTTTAATAATTTGCTATAATGGCTCACAGAATTTGGAAACACTCTACTTTTACCAGGTTATTATAAACGATACAGATGAACAGCCAGCTGAGGAGGTACCATAGGGTGAGGTCCAGAAGGGTCTCGAGCACAGAAGCTTCTGTCTCTATGGAGTTGGGGTGCACCACCCTCTTGGAACGTGGATGTGTTCACCAATCTGGAAGCTCACCAACCTTGTAGTTTAAGGATTTCTATGGAGGCTTCATCACATAGACATGATTGATTATTAACTCAGTCTCCAGAGGATGGAGGATGGGGCTGAAAGTTCCAAGCCTCTAATCATGGCTTGGTCATTAACAGCCCACATTCTGAAGATTATGTAGTAAAACACAATTTACCTTGAAACTCACAGAACCTCACTGAAACTGTAAATTCTCTACAATAGATATTTAAGAATGTAAATTTTTTCCACTGTTTCCATTGGCCTAGTTCTTCCATCTTATATTCTCAGTTAAGCTTTACAATTAAATTGTCATCTTTTATGAATTCGTTTTGGAATCTGCTGACCTTGAATCAGCTTTGTCTCTATTAGGTTTCCTACAGAACTGGTAATAATTTGATCAATATCCAAGGTCATTAATATCCTTAGTTTATACCAATCAGTGATCTAAATATTATTAACAAGTCACTTCACTTAAATGCTAAAAGCCTACAAATTGCCTGTGGCTTGGTTCCATCCATATTGCTTACCGAAGGACTCTTATTGAAGAACTAGCGTGAGTTTTCTTTTGCACCCATAAAGCCTATTTATTACCTCAGACAATAAACTCAGCATTTATGAAAACATCTTCAATACTAAAAGACTCTATTAGATAAAATTTTACTCCCTGATCATACTAAAAAAATATTAGAAATAAATTATTTACTCTGCCATCAATTCTATCCCCAGTATTCAATAAAGTTCTGTTCCATAAGAAGATGCTTCCCTGTTTGTAAAGATTGGTATTCAAAATACTTATGTAAAAAGGGTTTGTATATCAACAACACAGTTCATGTTTACAAAACTCATTAAGACTTTGGCCCAAAATTAATGCAAGTTTGTGAGCTCATGTGGCTCACTTATTTTAAGCAATATTTGCAGCATAAAATTCAAATTTGAAAATAATTTGAAGAGTCACTTGGAGTTCATTACATTTTATGACTAGTATCATTTAAGACACTTCCCTAAATGAGCTCAAGTTTATACTAATTTCCTTTTGTTCTACACTTAATTAGCAATTCAGAAGATTACTATTTTTAAAGATTTTAGCTGCAGTTCAAGCTTCACTAATTTTATTGACTTTAGAGCTACCAAAAACTGAGAAATGTCATTACTAAGGTTTTTAAGGCTTAAGTGAATGTCTAACTGATTTGAAAGAAAAACTGGGAGATTCTTTCAACATTTTATTTTTTAGTTTCTGAAATACAAATCAAAATACATTTTTATTACATATCATTTTAACAAGCTTGACATTCTTTTTCATACAGGACGATTCAATATAGGTACTTTTAAAAAACCATACATCTTTTTTTGGAGGGAAACAGTTCATCAAAGAAAAACGTGGATACATGGGCTATTGTTTTTCATTATTTTAGAGCATGCCCTCCACCTTAAAATTTGGTCCACTAAAATATATAAGTATTCCTCCTATCACAAAAATAAATTAAACCTCATGGTTGAAAAAACAGAAATACTTGGCATAGGCCTGAGTGAGGCTTGAAAAACAAGTTAGGATGTGTTTCAACTGTACAGGGCAACATTATAGAATCCACTTAGAACCATCTGGCAAAACAACTGGCCTGTTGTTATTGGGGTTGTTCTGCCTCAGAGGGAGACAGAAGGTGCATGGGAGGGTGCTGAAGATTCATAACAGCCATGGAATCACATACTCAAAATTAATCCAGATTCAATATAGAATAATGCATGATAACAGTAGAACAACCTCAACCGTTATTCAATGCCTGGAAAGAAAGTTGTAAGTTTAGAACAAGTACCTCAGCAGGAACAATAGTAAACATGTTTAGAAGACTTTGAAGGTGAGAAAATGTCCTATGTCATAAATGATGTCTTATGCCCAAGTACAGTAGTTTCCAGGACACTGGGGACAACAATAAAACTGTATTACAAAGTAAGAATAAATCTAAGCTGCTTAACCTTCCACCATTCTCTTGAGTATTAAACCAAGGCCACCTTTGGCCACTTGCAGGGGTGTCTTTTCTTCTTTATTTTCAATGTAAATACTTGCTCCGTGGGATACCAGCAGTTTTGCTTCTTCTACTCTCTCCTCGTCACAGGCTAAGTGTCTGAAATCAGGGACCACAAAGACCAATTAATCACTACCAATTCTATCTATCGGTTAGGATTTCCTGTTAGGTAGTCTAAAGTACATATTACAAGGCAGTGGTAATACTGGAAAGTTATTTAATCAGCAAAGAAAACTCAGTTTGCATGGTGAAGATTGTTTATAAGTTAAAATTCAGTGGAATAACCTTATGATACCAGATCGTAAATCATAATTCTAGTCCTAGTTACAATAGAAGGGATCTAAATGCCAGCCTAAGGAACAACTTCCTCGTTTTATAGAGATTAGTAGTAGTTTACCTCAAATGCTATATGTAATAATTCAGGGTCAGAATTTTAAAAAGCCCCAATTCATATTCTGTTAATAGCAATCTATGTGGCTTGAAGTTTGGAAAAGCAGTTTAAAAGATTTTATCTCATTTGATCTATGATCTACCTTGTAAATTAGCAAGGTATTATCATCACCATTTAACGCTGAAATGGTGACAGAGTTTAAAGTTCTTGCCCATGCCGACATGGCGGAGCAGTAAACTGAGTGAAGAAGGACACTAACCTTTGTCTGGGACTAACAGTTTACCATGCAGGGTATTAGGCACTTTATATGTTATTTTACTTAAACCTCACAACAATCTAGTGAGGAAGGAATTACTATCCTCATATTACAGATGAGAAAATTAAGACTCAGGAATGTCAAGTAACTTCTGTAAGTTGATTAATATAAGTATTAAATCTAGATTTCCTCAAGGCCATCCTGCCTTTTTAGTTATGCAGAAAAAGCTGGAATAGAATATTCTAGAAATGGAAAGATCTTTCTAAACAGTATCTTTTACATGAAAGATTTTTTTTAAACTAAGAGTTAAGAAAACAATATTTTTAAAAAGTTGGTTTAAAGTCAAACTGGAAAAGGTTGAACCTCACTCTGGACTAAAAAGACTCACAGAATTTCTTGTTCAAAAATGGTCGCCATTGAACAAAGAAGAAATGCGGCCAAGTACTGTGGAAAAAATATCAAGGTAGCGGCCGGCTTCAGGTCATACACATAAATCAGTTCCAGATGAATTTAAGACTTAAATGCAAAACAGTAACAATAACCCTTAACCAAAACCAATGAAATGTTAAAAAAAAACTACAATAAAACATAGGAGAATATTTAACTAATTTCACGGTGAGGAACAATTTTCCAGTCATGAAGGAAGATTAATAGGTTTGACTACATAGAAATTAAAAACTTCTGTTATTTAAAAAATTCATGAACAAAATGAAAAGACAAACTGGGAAAATATTTTTGATTAACATTGCAGAAGGTTAATATTTTTAATATGTCAAGTCAAGAGCACTTAAAAACCAGTAAAAACAAATTAGTTCCTCAAAAGGAAAAGAGAAAGTGACACAAAAAGTTACAATTAGAGAAGAAATATAATTAGCCATAAGGCATTAAAAAATGTTCAAATTTACTGATAATAAAAAATGTAAATTACAACTATGAATACCATTTTCACATAACAAAAGGATAATTTTAGTGTTCCTGTGGGGGTAATAGGCACTCTTAAACTACTGTTGGGAGGGCACGATGATGATGATGATACAACTCCTCTGGAAGCAATTTGGCAATATATAGCAATAGTCTTCACATGTATTTGTTGACTCAGCAATTCAACTTCTAGGAGTCCATACTAAGGTAATGATCAGAAATGTGGCCAAACGTTTCTGTACAACATTGGCTGATGTAGCATTATTTATAATAGTGGAAAACTCAAAACAATTTCAACATACAGTAACAAAGGAATGATTAAATTGTGGCAGATCCATAAAATGGTATTGTATATAACCAATAAAAAATTTTAAACTTATTAAACGATATTGGAAAATGCTCACAATATGAGGTGAAAAGAACAAGATATAAAACGAATAAAACTACATACATTGTATGACCCCAATTTTGTTAAAAAAATAAGCGTGTAAAATGTACACATTCGCATATAAAAAACTGGGAGGAAATACACAAAAATGTTATGAGCGGTTACTTCTGCGTGGCAAGATAATAGGTAATTTTTATTTTTCTCTTTATACTTTTGTGTACTTTCAAATTTTTGCCATTAATATGTATTGCATTTGTAAGCAGAATGAAAAAAAATGGTATGTAAGAATTATTGCACGAGGGCTAATGTCAGGTAGAATACAAATGACTGCTACTTGTCACTTACAAAGGAGTGTTACCCTCAGTGTCTTGGATGTTTGTGGATGCTTTGTAGTACAGAAGGATATGAATCATCTTCAAGTTACCCTTGGCTGCTGCCCGGTGCATTGCTGTAGCCTCATAATGGTCCTTAGCATCTGGATTAGCGCCGCCTTCTAGCAACATGACAGCAATCTGGAAAGACAGAGAAGAAAACAATGCGGAGGTCTATTTGTGTTTGTGCATAGGTTTAGAACTCAACAGAAGTAGCCTAGGGATGGAACCATACCTCATGCCTGTTTTTGGAAGCTGCATAATGTAGGGGAGTACAGCCATTTTGATTGACGGCATTCACTTGAGCACCTTTTCCCAGAAGGGCTTTTACAATCTCATCCCGGCCAGCAGAAGCAGCAATATGAAGAGGAGACCAACCTGCCTATAAAAGAAATGGGCAGTACAAAAACCGGGGTGAAAAGGGACAGAAATTAATGCTTAACATTTAAGCAAGGTTTACAAACGGCTTTACAAAGGGAAAGGAATCTTTGTCTACAAAAAAATGTTCCATTCTTATTCCTCACAAGTCTAATCCTAATAAAACCAATACCATTACAGTAAATCTCTTTCTATAACAAAAATGGTACTTAGGTCCTTGTTATTCAGGAAACATTCACAAAAAAAAATTACAACATAATAAAAAGGGTTTATAGTCTTTTAGGGTTCACCATAGTAAGGCCTGATCTGTATGTTTACCTTAAATCACAGAGTGTAAGTGGCAAAACTAACATTTTAAAATAATGCAACCACTAGTCTCTTGATCACCAGGGCCATGCTGTAACTTCTTAGTTGTAAAGGTTACAATTTTGTTTATGAGCTTAATACTCAGGCTTCGGTAAACACCAGTCTGGAGTCTAAAGATAACTGGGAAGTTAATGACTCTGCCTAGTACTCACATCATCTTTATCATTCACTGGCACGCCAAGCTGCAACAAGAATTCAACAATTTCTGTATGTCCGGCTGAGCATGCCCAATGCAAGGCAGTTCTGCTGTCCTACATGGGAAACAGAGAAGAAGATAAACATTCTTGAAGAGACACAGAAATAAGACAAAAAAGCAGAAAAAAAATAACACTGGTACTGGTAACCCTATAGTTTGAAAAGAAGAAATGGAGAGCACTGGATCCTCAGGTAGGTAACCTTAAATTATATTGCTTACTAATATCAGAGAGACCAAGGTTTTAGTAACATGGGGAAAATAACATCAATGAACCTAATTAATTCTGGGCAGATTATGGTGATGGAAGTAGTAGAGCAAGAAACTAATTTCAGTGCTCTGGTAGATATAGAGGTTTGGCTGTTTACTATTACATTATGTATGTACTTCTATGTCAGGCACTGTGCTGGAGTTTTACAAGCACTGTTTCATTTAATCCCTACCATCCTATACAGTGGTTATTATCCCTGTTTTACAGATAAGGAAACTAAGACTCCTCAGGGTAAGCAACTTGTCTAAGGTCACATGGCTAGCAAATGGTGAAGTTGGGACACAAACCCTGTCTGATTTTGAAATTACTACCACACTGATTTCAAGTTAGATGTTCTGGAAAGAACACATGAATCTTATTGGGGAAGTAATGTTCACAAAATTGTCTGAAATTATGTAATCAGTTAGAAAACATACTACACACAGGATTAGAGAGCAACAAAATTTCTATTTATAAAAAGTAATAAGCTAGTAGTCATATTTCTCAAAGGGAATCCCTCTTTGCAGTGACTGCTATATTTCTTAGTCAGGACTACGTAATAGGAAATGGTATTCTAAACTCTATTACAAAGAATTTCAAACACATAAAAATAGAGGGACTATAATAGAAACCCACAGGCCCATTGTCTAGATTTAACAGTAAATATTTTGCCATATTTGCTTCACCTAGTTTTTTTCCTTGATGACGTTTCTTAAAACAAATCCTAAATATCATGACCTTTCACACTTGAATAGTTGATTTTCTAAAAATTAAGTGTATTTTCTTATATGAGACCATTGTCACACCTATTAAAATTAACACTAATTCCTTTATAACGTCTAATACCCAGTCTGTATTCAGATTTCCCCAATTGTTCCCCAAATGTCTTTTTGCAGTTGGTTTGTTTAAATCAGGAACCAAACAAGGTACACGAATGGCATCTGGTTATGTTTCTTAAATCTCTTGATCCTGAATAGATCCTTCCCTTTATAAGCCACTGACTGGGCGAAAGACTGGTTAAATTTTCCAGGGAGTATTATTAAATCTTAACTTAATATGAATTATTAAATTTAAATTTAAATTATTAAATATTACAAGACCATAATGAAGGTAAGGTAGGTAAAAGTAAAGCCATTTTCAGGTTGAGTAATAAAGTTCCAGAAAAAACTATCTCCTGACTTCAAATTTTCTTCCAAAAGACACAAAATAGAGATTTGTAAGTATAAGATACTGTCTCTCTAGTGTTTAGCACAGTGTCTGTCAAACAGAAAGCAATCTATAAATATTTGTGGGTTTATTAAGGGTACCGTGAATCCTTCTAGAAACTCAGGGTGAGAGCATGCTAGTCCTTTGAGCAGGAGGGCAGAAACACTTCCCAACATCCATTTACTTTTGCTCGCCTTTGCTCAGAATGTCTTTCATTCCTCATGGAAATCCTACTCATCCTTTAAGGTCTAACTTTCCCTCCTTTGCAAAGCCTTTTCCAATTACCACAACATTAGGCACTGGGTCCTCCTATTACGTGTTCTGAAAACACCATGTAAACTTCTCTCCCGAGTATTAACCACACAATTTGTAATCGGACATAATGCTTCTGTGATTACTTTACTGTCCGCTTCTTCCACTCGATCGTATCCCCAGCTCTTAGCAAACTGCCCGGCCCAGAAGAGAGGTTCAGTTACACGTGTTTCACAGAATACAGTTCCTAGTAAAGGTAAAGAAACCCATATAAAAAGCTTTCCTCCTCACGGATTGGGCATTCCTGAGAAATGCGGTAGACGTTCTAGAAATATCCAAAACTCAGTGAGCTAAGGCCGGGCCAAAAAAAAAAAAAAAATACACACACACACACACACACACACACACACACTTGAGGGCTAGCTCCTGCAACCGGATTGAGAGTCCCGAAGTGCCCCTGGGGGACTGTTGGGGCGGTAGGGGCTGGGATCTGCCCCTCGCAGAACCGACCTCCGCTTGGGCCGGGCCCGGGAAGCCACGTAGGGCTTCGCCGATGGAACCGACTGCGGAGAGGCCCTAGCGCCGCTTTACCTGGTCAGTTCTAGTAGCCAGGGATTTATCTGCCAGGATCCTCTCTTTCAACTCCTCCAGCTTCCCGCTGTAGGCCAGGTTGCACACCAATAGGTTAGACACACACCCCTCCATTTCGCTTTCCCAGGATCTCCGCGAAGCGCAAGCAACGCCCGCCTCACGTCGCCGGATCCGGCTGCCAGTCAAAAGAGCAGACAGAATTCCACCAATCACCGACCTTCCTCGTTCTCTTTTCTTTTCCCATCGCGCGGCGCCTCTGGGAGTTGCAGTTTGAGGGAAGTTCCGGGCGAGGAGGCGCCTTTGCCGCCCTCACGGACTCGGCCCCTAGCAGCGCAGAACTACAAGTCCCAGGGATCCTTGCGCCCGTCCGTAGTCAAGTTGCCGGTGGAATTGGCCCACGATGACAGCTGGAGAATGGAGTCAGGTACGGGGAGCGGCTTCGAGTGAAACTGTGTGTGAGAGCCGGGGTGGGTGGTCGCTGTTGGGCCATTGAGTCGGACACACGAAACGGGTGCGGGGGCAGGGCAAGAGAATTATGGGAGCCTAAAAGTCCTGTCTCCTCGGTTGCCTGAGTTGCAGTGGCAGGCGGAAGGGACAACAGTTGAAGCTGAGTACTACCTCCTGAGCAAGAACCGGTGACTGTGGCTACCCTCCCCCTCTCTGCCACTGCCTAGAGAGTGGAAAGAAGTAGGGGTTAATTACTCCGACATCTCGGCGGAGTGGCATCAGGGTAGGGTTCTGCCACAGCAGTGATAGCATATGACACCATGCTAAGGTGATGTGCCAGCGTGATGCCAAATGCAGGGTGTGATGCTGTGGGAGCCACTTGATATCTAAGAGACCTTGGTGAGTCCTAACCTGGTGACATCACAACTTGATCAGGGTCATCTTAGGGATACTGGGATGTGTCGTTGGCACTTTATTATCACGATATTAATGACATCGAGGCTTTGCTAGAACTTTTAAGCTAATAGTGCTTCTCTTTTTATGGAAATCCCAGATGGTGTCATAGCAGAAGCCATGCAAGGCTTGTCCTTTATAGGGCATATCCAGAAGGGCATTATGCCAAAACTAGGTAATGATAAGAGTATATTCAAGAAAAAGACTGAATGTGTTTATGTTTATCCTGTTATGGTGTAGAAATAAGGCTTGGCAAACTTTCTGTATAGAGCCAAATAATAAATATTTTAGGCTTTGTGGGCCAAAAGGCAATATTGAAGATATTTTGTAGGTACTTACATGACAAGAGAGAAAACAAATTTCAACAAATGTTTAGTGACGAAATTCAAAATATAATAATAATAATTGAGTACCTTTTTGTAATACAGGACTACTAATTAGAAGAATGAAATTCTTTTTGGGGGATAACATTTTGCTTAATTGGGGCTCAGAGTTAGGGTTCCCTATCATCAAAATTGATTCCAAATGAAACTCTGTTAATGCTGATTTGTAATAAGATTTTATCTATTTAGTCTTTAAAAATATCTTTTTACACAGATAGGTACTTCCAAATATTGATATCAATCCAGGAACATATACTTTTACATTTTTATTTAAATAAAGTTTTTAAAATTTCAGAACAGTTTTAGATTTATGGAAAAGTTGCAAAATTAGTGCAGATTTCCCGTATACCACTGACCCAGTTTCCCCTACCATTTTCTTTGCATTTGAACAGCTTTATTGAGATACATTTTGCACATTCTAAAATTTGTCTATTTCAAGTGCATACTTAAATGATTTTTAGTAACTTTACTCAGTGGGGCAGCCATCACCATAAGTCAGTTTTAGAATATTTTCATTCCCCCCAATAAGATCCCTCATGTCCATTTATAGTCAATCCCCATTTCCACTCCCAGCCCCAGACAACCACTAATATACTCTTTTGTCTCTATATTTACCTATTCTGGATATGTCATGTAAATGAAATCATACAATATGTGGTCTTTTGTGTGTAGCTTCTTTCACTTAGCATAATATTTTTGAGGTTCATCCATACTGTAGCACGTATCAGTACCTTCTTATTTTTTATTGCTGAATAGTATTCTATTTTATGGATATAACACACTTTTTCCTATCTACTCCCCAGTTGATAGACATTTAGGTTGTTTCCAACTTTTGGCTATTGTGACTAGTGCTGCCAAGAGCATTTGTATGTAAGTCTTTGTGTGGACATATGCTTTTATTTCTCTTTGGTAGATACCTAAGGGTGAAATTACTGGGTCATAGGGAAAATATATGTTTAACTTTTTAAGAAACTACATATCTGTTTTACAAAGTGGCAGCACCATTTCCACTAGCAATATATGAGGGTTCCTGTTTCTCCACATCCTTGCCAACATTTTTTATTTACTGTGTTTTTTATTATAGCCATTCTAAGTGGATGTGAAATAATATCTCATTGTGATTTTAATTTGTATTTCCCTAATGACTGATTATGGTGAGCATCTTTTCATGAACTTACTAGCCATTTGTGTATCTTCTTCGATGAAGTAGCTGTTATATCTTTTTTCCATTTTTAGATTGGATTATTTGTCTTATTATTATTTAGTTATAAGGATTGTTTATATATTCTAGATGCAATCCCTGTCAGGTATATGATATATAAATATTTTCTTCCAGTCTGCTGCTTGTCTTTTCCTTTTCTTAATGGTGTCTTTTGAAGTAAAAAGTTTTGAATTTCGATTAAGTTCAAGTTTTCATTTTTTTTTCTTTTCTGGACCATGCTTTTAGTATTGTACTTAAGAAGCCTTTGCTTAATCTAAGGTCTCAAATTTTTCCTATGTTGTTTTCTAAAAGTTTTTTTGTCTTATCTCTTACATTTCAGTTTATGATTCATTTTGAGTTAATTTTTCTTTATGGTGTGAGGTGAGGGTCTAAGTTCATCTTGTTCCATGTGGATATCCAAATTGTCCCAGGACCATTTGCTGAATCTCCTACCATTAACATTTTATGTGCTATGCTATATTTGGCACAACTAATAAACCCACACTGGTATATTACTATTAACTATACCCTACACTTTATTCTAAGTTTACTAGTTTATCTCTGGATGGTATGCCATCCAGGATACCACATTATATTTAGTCATTGTGTCTCCTTAGCCTATTTTGGTCTGTGACAATTTTTTAGACTTTTCTTGTTTTGATGACCTTGGTAGTTTTGAGGAATACTGGTCAGGTATTTTTTAGAAAATCCCTCAATTTGAGTTTGTCTGATGTGTTTTTCCTGGTTAGACTGGGGTTATGTTTTTGGATGGAAGTCTACAGAGGTGAAGTGCCATTCTCATCATATACCATCAAGGGTACACAAGCAAATGATTTTAATAAGCATATCCATTGCTTGGAATAGAATTTATTAGATTCTTCTCTTAATATTGCCTTTTAGCATGCCATTACATTGCAAATTAATCAATTCCAATTGAAGGTTTGGTGAAAGCTGCTCAACTGCACAGTTAAATGCATTTTGAAATACGGAAATATCCTTTGCACTTGCCTCAAAGTCCAAAAACCACTGCTGGGACCGTAGTTTAAACTCAGAATATATATAATATTACGTTATATATATAAAACTATTTTTTTTTGAGACAAAGTCTCACTCTGTTGCCCGGGCTAGAATGAGTGCCGTGGCGTCATCCTAGCTCACAGCAACCTCAAACTCCTGGGCTCAAGCGATCCTACTGCCTCAGCCTCCCTAATAGCTGGGCCTACAAGCATGCGCCACCACGCTCGGCTAATTTTTTTCTATGTATTTTTAGTTGTAAGATTAATTTCTTTCTATTTTTAGTAGAGATGGGGTCTCGCTCTTGCTCAGGCTGATTTCGAACTCCTGAGCTCAAACAATCCGCCCGCCTCGGCCTCCCAGAGAGCTAGGATTACAGGCGTGAGCCACCGCGCCCGGCCTAAAACTATTTTTTTTAAGTCAGCTTTATTGTGGTGTCATTTGCACACAGTAAATCTTACCCTTTTTAGGTGGAAAGTTCAATGCACTTGAGTAAATATATACTATTGTGGAACCACCACCACGATCAAGATATAGAATATTTTTATCACTCCCAAAAATTCTCTCATGCTTCTTTGTGGTCACTTCTCTCCCCCAAATCCCAGCTCTTGACAACTACTGAACTGATTTCTGACTTTGTGTAATAGCTTTGCTATTTTTTAAGTGTACAGTTTAATGACTATAAATATTTATAGACTTGTGATACTATCACCACATTTTTATGTTAAATAATTTCCATCAACCCAGAAAGAAACCTCATGCCTATTTTTAGTCCTCCCCATTTCCACCCTCAGCCCTAGGTAACCACTAATCTATTTTATGTCTCTATAGGTTTTCATTTTCTGGACATTTAATATAAATAGAATAATATAATATATGCTCTTTTATATCTGGCTTTTTTTCACTTAGCATAATGTTTTCAAGGTTCATCCATGTTGCAGCATGTATCAGTATTTCATTCCTTTTTATGGCTGAATACTATTCTAGTTTATGGATATAATACATTTGTTTATCCTTTCATCAGTTTAGGGGTATTTGTGCTGTCACCTTTTGGTTATTATGAATAATGCTGCTATGAACATTTGTGTACAAGTTTCTGTGCAGGCATATAATTTCATTTCTCTTGGGTATATATCTGGAACTGCTGAGTTATATGATAACTCTATGTTTAACTTTTTGAGGAACTTCCAGACTCTATCAAAGTGGCTGTACCATTTTACCTTCCCACCAGCAATTGTTTGAGGGTTCAAATTTCTCTATGTCTTTACCAATACTTATTTATGTCTGTCTTTTTTATTATAGGCATTCTAGTGGTTGTAAAGTGGTGTCTCATTGTGGTTTTGTTATTTTGGCTTGAGACAACGTGGGAAGTATATAAAGCATCTTTATATTACTTGTGATTCAGACATTGTTAATTGTTGAAATGACTTTAGTACAGTGTAAGTTTCACATATAAGCATTATTTTGCCTTGTAATTTTCGGTTGTCTAATTAAGAAACATTATCAAGTCTGCAGCAAAAGTTAATTTCCAAAGCCATTAAGTGTTCCATAATAGTGGTTGAGGGCAATTCTCCCAACCATTTAAAAATGTAAAAATCATTTTTACCTTATTTGCCATACAAAACTGTGAGATGGGTTAAATTTACCTGCCAGCCATAGTTTGCTGATGGCTGGTATAGAGCAAAAGTACCCTGTATATAGTAGGTACTCAATAAATATTTATCCAGTTAATTATGGAGGTACAGTAGGCCTATTGTGTGGTATTCAGAAAGGATTGGGTATAATGCCATTTCACCGTAATAATACGTCAAGGAATTGGATCTGATTGCTAGGAACAGCTGGGAAAACAACTCCAAGTGCCTCTCCTGCTGAGTGACTTGTTTGGGTAATCTTTTATAAACAGTATATTGTGCTTTTAGTTTATTTGATATGTCATAATGGTTAACCTTCAATTCTGAGTCCCTTAAGGCCAAGGATAAGGTACCCTTTGACCCTTTCAAAGCTGCAAGACAAATAATCTCAAAGAACAAGGTCTCTTCTCTTTTGTTGCTGGCCCCAAGTTATACAGGAATGATGTGGTTGCTGTTTATGTCCATCAAGAGTCAATGGGGGCCCTGTTAGGATCTCCTTCTCTTGCTGCTTATATAATTGAATGTTTCCTATTGCCTTTTCCACCAGTCACCTGGATTCTAGATCCTAGAACAAGCCAAATTCATCCTCTTGACTTAAACAATAATACTAATAATAACTCGCATTTATAGATCACATGGCAGATATTGAGTTTATGTCATGTAATCCTCACAATAACTCTAAGAGGTAGGTACTATCATCCCCCAGCCCCTACCTTTTTTAAAATGAGAAAACAGGCACAGAGAAGTGAAATAACATGCCCAAGGTCATGCAATTTAATAAAGGTTGGAACTAAAATTGACATCCAGGCCTATTCTACCCCAAAGCCCTAGCACCGAACCACTGCAACATACTGCTAAATATTGCTGAAAATGGAATAATGTGTAAATACCAAAGCCCACTTAATGCAATACCAATTGTTGTCAGAGTTCTTAGGGCTCTAACTCTGCCTATGATTGTGGGGAAATGACATGTTCATGCTTTAAAGCAATGGTCCCAAACCTTTTTGGCACCAGGGACTGATTTCATGGAAGACAGTTTTTCCATGGACAGCAGAGCGGGTTGGGGAGGTGATGCAGGAGGAGCTCAGGTGGTATTGGGCAGCCCGATTCCTAACAGGCCGTGGACCAGTACTGGGGCACATCCCGGGGGTTGGGGACCGCAGCTCTAAAGCAGTACTATCCAATAGAACTTTCTGTGATGATGGTAAAGTTCTATGTCTACACTGTTCTAGTATGGTAGCCACTAGCCACATGTGGCTATTGTGCTTGAAATGTGTCTAGGAACTGAATTTTTAATTTCATTTAATTTGGATCATTTTTAATTTAAATAGCTTTATGTGGCTAGTGATTATCATTTTGGACAGTACACAGAGAGGTAATTTCCCCTTACTTTCTCCTTTCTAATTATCACTAAATATTTTGCCCAACACAAATATTCTTTTCATAACACAACTGAAAATGGACATATTCTATAGTGAAAAGCAATTTGAGGTGAGGCCACCTTACACGGGGTATATGTAAATCAATTAACTGCATGACAATTGCAGGAATAGGTTCTAGGTTATCCAGCATGAAACTTCTCCATTCCCACCACTTACTAGACAAAAGTTTGAGCAACTGGCTTGAAAATCCCTTGCCATGGATTTTTTATTGTTTTCAAATGACATTTATGGTCATACCCACTGCCTACCTCCAGCATTAATAACCTCTAACAAATACTAATTTGTTCTCCATCTCTGTAATTGTCATTTTAAGAGTTTTTATAAATGGGATAATAAAGTATGTGACCTTTTCCAACTTTTTTTTCACTTAGCATAATATCCTTGAGACTCATTCAAGTTATTATCAGTAGCTTTTATTGAGAAATATTCCACAATATAGACATACCACAGTTTGTTTTTCCATTAATCTATTGAGCAACTTTTGTTATTTCCAATTTTTGTCTATTATAAATAAAACCATTGTTAACATTTGAGTACAGGCTTTTGTGTACATGTAAATTTTCATCTCTCTGAGATAAATGCCTAGGAGAGTGATTGCAAGGTGGTATCATAAATACATGTTTAGTTTTAAAAGAAACTGACAAACTATTTTTCCAAAGTGGCTGTACCATTTTGCATTCTCACCAGCAATGTATGAGAGATCCAGTTTCTCTGCATCCTTGCCAGCATTTGGTATTGTGACTGTTTTTTTTTTTAAGTTTTACCCATTCTGATAGGTATATAGTGATATCTTATTGTGATTTTATTTGCATTTCTAATGGCTAATAATGTTCAGCATCTTTTCATGTGTTTATTTTGCCATCCCTATATCTTACTCAATTAAATATCTCTTCCTTGGCCCATTTTCTAATTGTATTGTTTGTTTTTACTGTTGAGGTTTGAGAGTTCTTTATGTATTCTAGACACCAGTTCTTTGTCAGATATGTAGTTTGCAAATATTCTCTTATCTTTTCATCTTCTTAATAGGATTTTCCATAGAGCAAGAGCTTTTAATTTTGATGATATCCATTATTTTTTATCGTGGTAAGAAAAAAGACATAGCATGAGATCTAGTTGTTAACAAACTTTTAAGTATAGAGTACAATATTAACTATAAGCACAATGTGGTACAGCAGATCTCTAGAACTTTTTCATCTTGTATGAACTCAAACTTTATAGTTATTGAACAGCAACTCCCATTTCCCCCTGTCCAAGCTCCTGGCAACTGCCATTTCACTTTCTGTTTCTATGAATGAGACTACTTTAGATAACTTATGTAAGTGGAATCACGTAGTATTTGCCCTTCTGGCTTATTTCATTTGACATAACATAGTCAAGGTTCATCCATACTGTACCATATGACAGTATTTATTCCTTTTTATGGCTGAACAATATTCCATTATATGTATATACCACATTTTCTTTATCCGTTTATCTGTCAATGGACATTAGATTGTTTCCACCTCTTGGCTACTGTGAATAATGCTGCAGTGAACATAGGAATGAAAATATCTCTTCAAGATCTTGATTTAAATTCTTTTGGATACATACCCAGAAGTGGGATTGCTGGATCATATAGTAGATCTATTTTTAATTTTTTGAGGGAACTCCATACTGTTTTCCATGACAACTATACCATTTTACATCCCCGCTAACAGTACACAAGGGTTCCAATGGCTCCACATCCTTGCCAGCACTTATTATTTCTTGTTTTTTTGATAATGACCATCCTAACAGATATGAAATAATATTTCATTGTGACATTTCCATTTCCCTGACGATTAGTGATATTGAGCATCTTTTCACATATCTATTGGCCATTTATATGTCTTCTTTTGGAGAAATGTCTATTCAATTCCTTTGCCCATTTTTGAATTAGGTTATTTGGTGATTTTTTTTGGTTTTTTGCTATTGAGTTATAGGAATTAAATAATTTGGGTACTACCCCTTTATCATATATATGGTTTGCAAATATTTTCTTTTGTTTTGTAGGATGACTTTCATTCTGTTGAGTGTTTCCTTTGTTGCATAGAAGCTTTTTAGTTTGATGTACCACTTAATTTTTTTTGCTTTTGTTGCCTATACTTTTGGTGTCATATACAAGAAGTAATTGCCAAGACCAATATCATGAAGCTTTTCTGCTATGCTTCCTTCCAGGAATTTTACAGTTTCAGGTCTTATGTTTAAGTCTTCCATCCATTTTAAGTTGATTTTTCATATGGTATAAAGTAAGGGTCTGATTTCATTCTTTTGCATGTAGCTATATAGTTTTACTAGCACCAATTGTTGAAGAGACTACTCTTTCCCCATTGTATACTTTAGCACCATTGTCAGACATCAGTTGACTCAGTTGACTGTATATGTGTGGGTTTATTGTCAGGCTCTCTATTCTGTTCCACTGGTCTATATATCTGTCTTTATGCCAGTGCCATACTGTTTTGATTACTGTAGCTTTAGAATATGTTTTGAAATCAGTAAGAATGAGTCCTCAAGCTTTGTTCTTCTTTCTCAAGATTATTTTATCTCTTTGGGGTTCTTTGTGGTTCCATATAAATTTTAGGATTTTTTTTTATTTTTGTAAAAAATGTCATTGTGATTTTGATAGCGATTGCATTGAATCTGTAGACCTCTTTGCGTAGTATGGACATTTTAATGATATGAAGTCTTTCAATCCAAGAACATGGCATATCTTCCCACTTGTTTTTGTCTTCATTAATTTCTTTCAGCAATGTTTTGTAATTTTTAGTGTACCAGTCTTTGGCTTTCTTGGTTAAGTTTATTCCTATTTTATTTTTTGATGCTATTATAAATGAGATTGTTTTCTTAATTTCCTTCTCCGATTGTTTATTGTTAGAGTATCAAAATGCAACTGATACTTATATGTTGATTTTGTATCCTACAATCTCGCTGAACTTGTTATTAGTTCTAACAGTTTTTTTGGAATCTTCAGGGTTTTCTACACATAGTAAAGAGCATGGCATCTGCAAATAGAAATAATTTTGCTTCTTCCTTTCCAATTTGAATGCCTTTATTTCTTTTTCTTGCTCAATTGCTCTGTTTTTGCAAGCAATTGCAAAACTTGCCTATTGTTCTGTTTTGCTCTTTCTTGCCTAATTGCTGTAGTAGTGCTTTCAGTACTGTGTTGGCTAGACGTAGTGAGAACAGGCATCCTTGTCTTGTTCCTCACCTTAGAGAAAGAGTTTTCAATTTTCCACTATTATGATGTTAGCTGTCAGCTTTTCATATATGATCTTTATTATTTTCAGGTACTTTTCTTCTATTCATACTTCATTGAGTGTTTTTATTGTTAAGGGCTATTGAATTTTGTTAAATAATTTTTCTTTATCTGTTGAGATGATCATGTAATTTTTTTAGCCTTCATTCTGTAAATGTATCACATTGATTTTCATATATTGAACCATCCTTTTGTCACAGAGACAAATTCCACTTGTTTGTGGTGTTTGATCCTTTTAATGTGCCGTTGAATTAGGTTTGCAAGTATTTTCTTGAGGATTTTTGAATCTGTATTCATCAGGCATATTGGCCTATAATTTTCTTTTCTTTTAGTATTCTTTTTCTGGCTTTGGTATCAGGGTAATGCTGGCCTAATGAAATGAGTTTGGAAGTGTACCTTCCTCTTAAATTTTTTGGAATAGTTTGAGAAATATTGGCATTGGTTTTTCTTTAAATGTTTTTTAGGCTTCACCAGTAAAGCCATCTGGTCTTCAGCTTTTCTTTGCTGGGAGGTTTTCGATTACTGGTTCAGTCTCCATACTAGTTATAGGTCTCCTTAGAGTCTTTATTTCTTCATGATTCAGTCTTGATAGATTATATGTTTCTACAAATTAATCCATTTCTTCTAGGTTATCCAATTTGTTGGCTTATAATTGTTAAGAGTAGCCTCTTATAATCTCTTTAATTTCTGTGGTATCAGTTGTAATCTTCTTCTTTCATTTCTCATTTTATTTCTTGGGTCTTCTCCCTTTTTTTCTTACTTAATCTAGGTAAAGTTTTGTCAATTTTGTTAATCTTTCAAGAAAACCCAGCTCTTCGTTTTGTCGTTTTTTTTCCTTTTCTATCCTCTGTTTTTTTTTTTCTGCTCTGATCAGAATTATTTCCTAACTTTGGATTTAGTTTGTTCTTCTTCTTCCTCTTCTTATTTTTTTTCTGAATTACATGTATGTACCACTATACCACACCTGGCTAATTTTTTTTTTATTTTTATTTTTTTGTAGAGACAGAGTCTTGCTATGTTGCCCAGGCTGGTCTTGAACTCCTGGCCTCAAGTGATCTTCCCGCTTCAGCCTCCCAAAGTGCTAGGATTACAGGCATGAACCACTGTGCCCAGCCAGTTTGTTCTTCTTTTACTAGTTCCTTGAGGTGTAAAGTTACTTTACTTGAGATCTTTCTTTTTTTTTTTTTAACGTAGGACTCTATTGCTATAAACTTCCCTCTTAGTACTACTTTAGTTACATCCCATAAGTTTTGTTATGCTGTGTTTTGGTTTTGATTGTTTAAAGATATTTTCTAATTTTCCTTTTGATTTCTTCTTTGATCCATTAGTTGTTTATGGATGTATTATTTAATTTTAACATATATGTGAATTTTCCAGTGTTCCTTCTACCATTAATTTTTAGTTTCATTCTTTTGTTGTTAAAAAATATGCTTGGTAAGATTTCAGTCTTTTGAAACATGTTAAGACATGTTTTGTTACCTAACATGTGATTCTGAGTGTGCTTGAGAAGAATGTATATTCTGTTGTTGGGTGACAGGTTCTGTATATGTTTGTTAGGTCCATTTGGTGTATAGTGTTGCTCAAGTCATCTGTTTCCTTATTGACCTTCTGTCTGAATATTCTCTCCATTATTGAAAATAGGGTATTGAAATCTACTATTATTATGTTGCTGTCTGTTTCTCCCCTCAGTTCTATCAATGTTGGATTCATATATTTGGATGTTCTGATGTTGGATGCGTATATATTTATAATTGTTATATATCCTGGTGTTTTGACCATTTTATCATTATATAATGTCTTTCTTTGTCTCTTTTGACAATTTTTTATTTAAAGTCTATTTTGTCTGATATAAATATGGCCATCCCTGCTCTCTTTTGGTTACCTTTTACATAGAATATAATTTGTTATCCTTTCGTTTTCATCCTAGATGTGCCCTTAAATCTAAAGTGAGTTTCTTACAGACAGCATATAGTTAGATCTTGTTTTCTTTAAAAAACAGTCCGCCACTCTGTGCCTTTTGATTAAAGAGTTTAATCTATTTATATTTAAAGCAATTATTGAGAGAGGAGGACTTACCTTTGCTATTTCGTTAGTTTTTTTTTTTTGTCTTGTAGCTTTTTTGTCCCTCTTATTTTCTTTCACACTCTTCCTTCCTGTTTCATTGATTTTTTTGTGGTAACATGCTTTGATTCCTTTCTCACCTTCTTTTGGCATCATTTAAAGGTATTTTCTTTCAGGTTACCATGGAGCTTACAGAAAATATCTTATGGTTATAACAACCTATTTTAAGCTGAGACCAACTTCAATTGCATATAAATACTTGACACTTTTGCATCCCTCCACCTTATACTTTATGTTATTGATGTCACAAATTTCCTTTTTTTATATTGTGTATCAATTAACATATTTTATAGTTATTTTTGTACTTTTGTTTTTAACTTATATATTAAAATTAAAAGCATTTACCTGGAATGCATTCTACTAAGTGAAGTATCCCAAGAATGGAAAAACAAGCACCACATGTACTCACCATCAAATTGGTATTAACTGATCAACACATAAGTGCACATATAAGAATAACATCTAT
>CAUYSK010096945.1:0-31860 GCA_963575035.1 Avahi laniger | reverse complement strand
GCAGGAGCGGCTTGTAGCCTAGCAAGACAGAAGTAACTGAGGCCGCTAAGGCAGCCACGAGAGGCGACTCTGCAGAGCTGCGGCTCTGGACTCGGGGGCTGGGCTCAAGCCACTGACTAGCTGTGTGACCTCGACTAAGTGATTTAACCTCTCTGCCTCGGTTGCCTTGCCTGCAATAAGAGGTTCCCCAAGGTCCCCGGCTCTCATCATCGCTGGAACATCCATACGATGCAGGCCACGGCAGCTCGAGTCATCACTGCTCTGAGTCTGACAGGCCCCTCCTGGCCCCCGCCCCCAGAGTAACTGCTGCTACCAGTGGATATAAACCTCGAGCTCTTTGCAAAAGTTGAAACTTGCTGTTGGTGTGCGGGGTCGTAAGAGGCCTCTCCCCTCTTAGGAGTTGGCAGTGTCAGTGTCCGGTCCACGCTGAGCTGACTGGGCGCAAGGGTAGGGGTCCAGAGACAGGTGAGATCACACAGGTAGCAGAGTCCAAATTACCCAGGGCCGCTGCAAGGGCCTAGCCTAAGGCAAGAGACATCAGAGGGTTCCTGAGTTTGGGGGTCACAATGTCAGTGTCAGGAACCCTGACTGCTTGCTGGGGTGCAGACGGAGACCTATTGAGAGGTGTGGCAATCACCGTTCCACTGACCTGCTCGCCGGGCCACTGCTTCCCAGAGCCTTCTCTAATTGCCCCACTCCACTCTCACTGTTCCTTTATTGTACTTCCCCCACGCCTAGTGGGCAGAGCAACCTTGGGCAAGTTACATAACCTCCCAAGGTCTAGGCCATGGCTCCAGGAGGCTGGAGGCTAGTACAGAGCCACTAAGCCCCCTCCAGCCGCACGTCATGATTTGCTGCCAGGAGAGGTGCCCAGAGCATGAGCTACTCCCTGCCAACCTCCAAGACGGAAACCAGCCAACAGCTCCTGGGGCGCAGACTGGTGGGCAGCAGAGTCCAGTGCTGAGAAACTCCCTGGGGAGTAGGGAGGCATCAGCTCCTTTCTGCCCGAGGCTCTCACCGGCCCAGAAAAACATCCTCCTTTCTAAACCTGCAGCTCACCACAATTCAACTTTTGCCTCTTATCCCAAAACTCACTAGTGGGTGGAGAAGCTGGCACCCAAGATCACAGGAAGGGGTGTGCTGGGACTGGTTAGGGTATCAGGCAGGCCAAAGAGTTTAATGTACACAGAAAAGTGCTCTGCACCACAAAATCCCACCGAGAGGTTTATGATTTAAAAACAACTTTAAAAGGGATTAGAATTAAGGTGAGAAATAGCCCAGTAAAGAAGGCCCATAGGTAGCCTGGACTTGGGCAAGCAACACAGCTAGATTAATCTAAACTTGGTTCTAGAGAGTTCTGTCCCCAGCTTAATCCTCATCAGGCCTCGGTTTTCCTACCCAGAAAATGGGGTGGCATCCATTTGGCTGCCGGACCTCCCAGAGCCAGGCCCAGAGGGCACAGAAGGAAGGTCTCAGGTGAATGGGTCTGCGGAGATCCGGGGGGGCACCCGTGGTGCTGCCTTCTGCAAGCTTCTTAGCGGATTGGGTGGTGTCACCCAGGTGTCGCTGGCAACGCCCTGCAAACACTTCTGTTTCCTCCCCCTGAAGTGGGCCAAGGGTGAAAAAGCCCAGCGCAGGCTCCGGTCCTGCCAAAGGTGCCGCCGGCTAGGGAGCTGCCCTGCGCCCCCGCAGAAGGCTCTGAAGATTAAACAACGGTTTCCACAAGGAAGGGGCAGGGGGTGTTATTTCCCTGCCCCAGCTCCTCCACTCGCCCTCTTGGTTTCCGTAGTACGTGGTCTGAAGACACTGCCTAAGCAGCAAGGAGGGGTTCACTCTCTCGCGGCAGTCCCCCAACAGGCCTGGGCACGCAGTGCGTGCCAGCAAACATCTACCGAATGAGGGAACGCACGAGTCCAGAGAGGTAAAATCCGGCCAGCGTCACACAGCACAGCCAGTACGTAGGGAGAACTAGAACCCACATTAGAACCAGCTTTTCCCTACACGGAGGTTCAGACGAAGGTTTCTCATCCCTAGCCCCAGGCATGCGTGCACTAACTGTGCACTACTGTGCTTACTGTGTGGGCCCCACCTGCCGTGGCCAACAAGGTCCCTGGCAGCCCACAGGGCCAGTCTCCAGGCTCCGCCTCTGGGCAGAGTGGACCTTGCCACACACTGCCCTGCGTGGCTTCTCTCCCAGACTCAAGCAACAAGCACCCCCCCCATGGGGGGGCCCAGCTAAGCAGCTGCAGCCAGATTACAGCGGGGCAGGGGAGGTGACAACAGCCAGAAGTACACAGCCCTGCCTAAATATTTCAACAGGAAACCCAAATATTTAGATGGAGAAGAGGAAAAAGAACGCACATTTCAAAGCTAATCAAAGATGAGAGGGGAAGTGGGTGGTGTCTGCCCTGACTCTGATCCCAGGTCCCAAGTGACCACCACCCAGGGAGGGTACCCATGAGGCCATCTGGACCCAGGAATTCTCCATAAAATAGGTTTAACCAAGGCTTGGGACAAGCCAGGACCAGGCAGAGCCCTGCTAGAAGGGAGGAAGAAGTAAATCTTCCATACTCCAGATGTTGACCATTAATTCTTTTGGGGGGCAGCTTGTGGGTCAATTTGCAGGAAATGGAAAATCCCACCAGAGGAATCTGATGGGTTTTCTTATCCGCTCTTGCAGTCATCTCCGGATCAGGAGCTCACTGCATAGTGGGACCTGCAGAGAGGTGTCAGGTCAAGGTGCTCAGAGAAATGGGGAGCAGGAACCGCAGGTAACACACGGCGAGCACCTGCTACATGTGCCAGACACACGGGCTCTATGGGCATGAGGAAGTCGAAGCGCTGTGGTCTCATGTCACAGATGAGCTGACTTCTCAAGGTCATACAGGTCAGCATCCTGAAACCTCAGCCCCATGCACCCTAAGATTCTAAGGACACCACACATGCCCTGCTCTTTCTCACCTCTATTCCTTTAGGCCTTCACTGTAGCCTAACATAGAACAGAAGGGTTCAGAGTGTGGGCTCTGGGTTCAAATCCCCATTCCGCTTACTTAACCTCTGTGGTCCATTCTGTTGCTTCCACCGTGAGGTGGTGCTGGGCACAGTGCCTACCGCGGGGGGCTGCTGCGGAGATTCGACGATATGATGCACATCAGCAGCTCACACACCCTGTGGCCACGTACCTGTTAGCAGGTATCAGCTTCCCTCCCTGCCCAGGCCTGTCCCTATTTCCACTCATGGACAAGACCTATTGGAGGCTCTGAGTCAGCAAGGGGGGTCGAATCTCTACCTAGCAGTGTAGACCTAGGCAAGCCACCTAGCCTCTGGTTCCTGTACAGGGGGAGTAGCCATAATCCCTAGCCCACGGGCCTGGTGGGAGACACAGGTAGCGTCCCAGCCCCACACTGGCGCGTGGGAGGCACTCTGCAGCACGCTCACAGGGCTGCCACTCACACACTCAGCCTGCAAGCCTTCCTGCTGCTGATCCAAGAGTGAAGTCACCTGTCTCCACAGTGCTGCTATGTTGCATCGTCCTCCGGATTAGGGGCCCCGAGGGTAGGGGCTGTTTTGTTTTGAGCCAGGTCCCCCGAAGGCTGAGGGGCTTTGCTGTAGCCATCAGGAAGCAGGAACTGAATCCTCCCAGACACCCCGGCCTCTGCTCATCTCTCCACCCTCCACCATCTGCAGCCCATCGCCGAGCACTTTGGACTGCATTTCCTCTCATTTCACCAATTTTCTCTCCTCAGCTAGACTGAACTCCTGAGAGCTAAAGGCCTCCAGTTCCTGAAGCTTCACCACACGCAGAAAGGAAGCCAGTAGGGAGGGCCCCTTCTGCGCTCCCACCACCCACCTGCCCGGGTGTCTGAGGTTTGGGGATTGGGGCAACTTCTCCCAAAGCCCAGAGGCCTCAGGCCAGTGTGCGGGGCTGGAGCACAGCACCCCTACTTCTACAGAAAGGGGCGACTAAGGAGCAGTCTGGGAAGCTCACCAAACGGGGGCGAGGTGTATTTGGCTGGGGCAGGGACCCAGCCCTGGACCTCCCAAGGAGCACATGGTAGGATGAGGGGTGCCCTAAATGAAAGCTGGTGTCTCCCTCCCTGAGGAAGGGCCTTTTGGGGGCTATAGGCTCTATGGGATTTCTGAGAAAACCCACACTCCATCACATCAGCAGGAGAAAGGAAGGAGGAGGCGTCCTTATGAGAACACCCATGGGGTGAAGGGCAGCCCACAGAAATGCCGCTCATTTAGAGTAGAACATGTCACTTCTTTCAGGTTGCAAATGGCTTTGTGAAGAAAGAAGAAACTTTCTGAAATGTTCACTCCTTTACTTGAAAATTACAAAAATCTGATGGAGTACAAATTCCTCGGCTAACCCAGAAGAGCTCTGCCAGGCGACCCTCGCCGCCCTGCCCAAGGCTGCAGCTGAACAGGTCCATCCTGCAGTATTACGGCTCCCTGGGGGAGGGCTGGGGGCAAGAAAGAGCCACGACTCCCGTTCTTTTCTAGTTCTTTAAAAATCTGGTTGATATATGCCCAGGAATGGGATCGCTACGTCACTTGACAGTTCTGTTTTTAATTGAGGACACTCCATACTGTTTTCCACAGTGGTTGTACCATTTTATACACTCTAAGACATCTTGCATGATTCCACTTATGAGCTAACTAAAGTAGCCAAATTCACAGAACCAGAAAGTAGATTGGTGGTTACCAGGGGCTGGGTGGAGAGGGAGAAGGAGAGTTGAATGGGTATAGTTCCAGTTCTGCACAAAAGTTCTGGAGATCTGTTTCATAACCGTAAACATACTTAACACTACTGAACTGTACACTTAAAAATGGTTAAAACAGCCAGGCGAGGTGGCTCAGGCTGTAATTCCAGCACTTTGGGAGGCCGGAGCGGGAGAATCACTTAAGGCCTGGAGTTCAAGACCAGCCTGGGCAACATAGCAAGGCCCTGTCTCTATAAAAAAATAAAAATAAAAAAATTTGCTGGGTGTGGTGGTGCACGCCTACAGTCCCAGAGACTTGGGAGGCTCAGGCGGGAGGATTGCTTGAGCCCAGGAGTTCAAGGTTGCACTGAGCTATGATAGCACCACCGCACTCCACCTGGGCGACAGAGTGAGACTCTGTTTTATAACAAAAAAAATTTTTTTAATGGCTAAAATGGTAAATTTGAAGTTTATTTGTTTTTTGACCTTAAAAATAATTCAGTTAACATTTCCTCTGCTCTAGGAAGATCTTCCCGATTCTTTGCAATACCAGGTAGACGCCGCCCACCAGCCCTGTGCACGGACCACCTCATGGCAGGCTAGGGGCTACCTAGCGGTCGTGATGACAGCTAACAGTGAGCACTTGCTGTGTGCCAAGCACTCCTCTAGGCCGACTATGGCGTGCCCTCAGAGGCTGCCCCTGGAACCATCAGACATACTGCCTGGATGGAGATCCTTTCAGCAGCAGCCAAGTCTCCACCACGGCACTTGGAGAAGGAACCCTACTGGGACAGTGTGTCCTCTCTCCGTGTCAAGCGATCCCTGGGAGAATGGGCAGGCCGGGCCTCCTCTGCCAGCGTTCGGGGCACTCGATGAAATCCCAAAGAGATCCACCTCCACCTTTTCTACTCCCCAAAAGGAATGCTGGAAGGAGAAAAACCTGTTCCATGTGCTTTCCTGTGGTCACCTCCTGCACTCCTCTGCATCCCCCAGTTTGGGCCAATCAGTTCTTGCAGCACCACTCAGACACAGCATCTCGATTTGCACAGACGCTCTAGGGGGTTCCATCTCAGAAGCCTGGCCTCTTTGCTCCCCAAAGCCTTGTCCTTCCTCCCCGCCCCCAACTACACACACAGTTCAGAGGCTGAGCCCAATGTGACAGCAAACAGCCAAGCTGAAGATGAAAGCCTTTGGCCCGAGGTCAGGGCCAGCCAAGCACAGCATCCAAAACCGGAGGATTGTGTTTCTTTTAAACGCCAGACTATAAATAGGGCAAAACCCCAGGAAAATACTTAGAAGCAACAATCATCACCTCCCTTGCAGTCCCTCCTGTGTGACTCCCCCACTCCCACTGGAGCCTTTCAACACTTGCTAATTTTTTGCTTTTTAAAAGACAGGGTCTTGCTCTGTTGCCCAGGCTGGAGTGCAGTGGTGCCATCATAGCTCACTGCAACCTCAATCTCCTGGGCTCACACTTACTAATTTCTATCCTCAATAATTCTCTATGACCGTGCCATTTGTAACCATCCCAAGGGCTCTAGTAAAACTCTCAAAGCAGTTTAATAAAACTCTAACCAGAGCAGTTAACTAAGGCAGATTTATCGATTTGAGGGTGGTTTTTGTTTTTGCTGCCCTAAACTTTTGAGTGGAACATAAATAAGAAATGAGCCATCAGGAAGAGACCTCTCTCTTCCATTTGCTCTCAAAAATCCAACTTATCCACTTTCCACTTCAGCAGTCCTAGACTCGAGAACTCAAGCTCAGAGCTGGTCATGCGGAGGCCTCCAAGATCCTCAAAAGATCTATTGTGTTCCCTTCCCTTACAAAGGCAGTTAAGTGGACCAGTGCATTTCACAATTTCCAAGGAGGCTTGAAACAAAGGAGGTGTTCATATTACCCTCAGCTCCCCCTAAAATTCAGTGTACCCCAGATTTAATTTCATCACATACTCCAGGGTTTTATTTTTCAAATTCGGGGAAGACTGGTGCTAATAATAACAGGATGTCAAAACCTCAAAATTCGAATCGGCCTGACCACTGCAGACTGGAGTACGTACAGCGTAGTTCCGAGGGTCTAGAAAGCAAAAGGCCGTGCCCGTGAAAAACCGTAGAATCCAATAATGCACGCTGGCACTTAGGAGGGAAGGGGGCCAGCGGGATGCGTGAGGCTTCCAGGAATGGGTCAGCTATGTGAGAAGTCACAGAAAACCCAGAGTTTGGGCTGGGATGCCAGAGCGGAGGGCAGGACCTGGAGTGACCCCAGGAGACCCCACCCATGGGAGACGTGGGACTCTCCAGAGCCGCGGCATCGCAGTCTCCCTCCCCAAGCTGGAAGAAAGAGCAGTCCCCCATCCTGTTAGGACCCTCTTCCCCCTCCTTGTCCCAGCTGGGACCTTCTAATTCCAAGACCCCACTCTGGCTGGAGGTCATCTCCTGAGAGCTCTCCCTGACCCTTTAGGCTGGACAGGGGGCCCCTCATTAAGAGACCCTCCCGAATACCTCTGTTGTGGCCCCCACCCCACTATCTTGTTCCCAGTGGGGTTATTTATCCTCCTCCCCAGCAGTTCTGAACCCAGCTCAATTCTCTGTATCCCTGGAGAACTTGTTCAGTGCTTGACACACAGTGGGTGCTTAATAAATGCTTGCTGACTAATTCCCATGCACTTTGAAATACGACAGACTTGAAACCTGACTCTGCTCCGCATGATCCTGAGCGAGTTACCGTCATCTTTCATTTTCCTCATTCATGCGGTAGTCTTCAAAATTAAATTAAAATTAGAATGCATGTGAAGCCCTTATTCACAATGTCTAGCACACGGCAAGCTCTCAGATCCTCCTGTTAATGATCACTGCATCCGAGAGGCAGAAGATTGAGAAGGGCTCTCATTCCCCCCCTTCAACCCAATCCTCTGCTTTTTTGGGGTGTAAGGTGGACTGACGCATTACTTTAGTAACGGAGGAGGTGCCGGGTCAACCAGGCAACAACACGGAAGATACCTGCATGCCATTGCCTGTTCTAGGGGAAAGAGAAAATAGAATTTTGCAGACCAGAGTCTAGCCAAACCAATTCACTCACAAAGCAACGTTCAACATTTTCACATGCCCAAGAGGGAGGGCAAAGGTACGCCAAGGTGCAGGCCCCTGAGGCAGACTGCCAGGTCTCCCTCCAATCTGCCGTGCCTCCTGCTGTTGTCACTGTGGTCACTTTAACTTCTCTGGGCTTCAGAGCCCCTACCTGGATACATAAGGTCACTGTAAAGAGTATGTGAAATAATGCAGGCAGGTAAAGCACATAGCAAGTTGCCTTGTTCCATGAGTGCTCAATAAATGCTCAGGTCGGGAGACCTGCTCCCTTTCTATATACATCTTGCCTGATGTCTCTGTAATACTTTACTGGAGCCGCACCAAACCCTCACTGCACGAGAAAAGGGAAGCAAAGTTAAGTTAAACGGCCTGACGCGTAAGTGGGTGAGCCAGACAGCAAAACCAGGCTGTGCCCTCTCTCGTAAAATGAGGACAATAACACCAACAATGTCCAACACAGAGTAGGGGTGCTGAAAATTCTGACCTCCCTTGTGGAGTCTCCGTAATTTAGGAAGAGGCTGGGAGAGCAGGTCACCAAAATCTTGTTTGACAGTAAGGGTTCAAGATGGTTCTGAAGGCAGGAAAGGGGGCGACCACGTGGCCCCAGGTTGGCAGGGCACTGAGCACTTCAAAGTCAGCCTGCATCTCAGTTCAAGCGCTCGCACCATGAGCGGGAGAGGAAGCAGCTGACAAGTTCAGGAGTATTTCTAAAGAAAGGTGTGTTAACATCCTTTCTCATACATCTGAAAGCGTAAGAAAACCCCCAACCCAGACTATACCCATCTCCCTTCCAACAATCCTTGGCCCTCCCGGCTGCCGCCCCAGGAAGTCCTGGCCAGGGGCTCTTTTAGGATTGCAAGGTGAGTCAGAACCAGCTAACACAGAACCCCAGGTGGAAAATACCCAAGCGGCCAGATGGGAAATAAGATTTTTTTGAGTTTTCATTTTTCCTTAAACCAATTTCCTGAGGCCTAAAGCAGTGCCCCAAGTCACAGATCAGAAAGCAGAGCCAGGCAGATTTCAGCAGATTACAACTGACGTCAGCAAATGCTTCCACTGGTCCATTTTTGTTTCTTGGGTTTTTCCTACAAAGGGAGGGGACTCACCCAGTTGGCGATGGTTTGAGGATTTTGGCTGGAGTTGGGGACAGAGCTGTCCTTGTTCAAGAACATATCTGTAACGGTCTCCAAATAAGACTAGCTTGATGCCCAAATCCTTTTTCTAAAAGTTACCTGTGCACCTTTGGGGGAGTAACTGTTGACAGATTTAGCAGGACCTAAAAGTAGGAGGCATTTTGTTTGTTCAAATACCTTAAGGAAGCTGTCTGGTCGCCAAAGCTACTACGACCAGCTGCACCCGGCTGCCTAACCCCGGGAGCCCCCCTCTTTCCCTTCTCCTTGTGTTTTGAAGTTTATTTTCCCACATTTAGCCTTGAATTCTTTCCTTCCTTCCCCTGCAGTGGCGGAGCAACAGCTTAGAGGGCAACACTTCGAGGGCAGCTCAAGGCTTTATCATCCCTGCCTGCCCTCTTCCCCCTCTAAACAAAACCGGGGAGCAAACTCAACAAAAACTCGTTCTCCAGAGGAATTGTTTCCTCAAGGGAAATTATAAAGTGACCCCCTCCCCCCCTCACACATATCAGGGGAGACACCCGTCAGAAGGAAGCACGACATCCCGGAACTCCCGCCGCAACTAAGCGCTAAACCAGCCCAGGACCTTCTGAAGCTCACCCTTCCCAGAATCACCTCCCCCGCCCTCACCCAGGAAGCTGCCAGGATAGGAGGCTCTCCACTAAAACCCAACACTGAGTCCTTGCTGGACTACACCTCCCCTTCTGTCGGCCTCCTCAGGGGACAATTCTCTGCATGCCCAGCTGCCAAGAAACACCTGTATGCTCATCCGTGTGAATGTCCACAGATCTGAGGACAAAAAGGGGTTAGAGCTGGCAAGATGTCTTCATGTTTTCCAGATACTTTCTACCTTGCCACAGTCAAAGAGGGATGAAGATGGGTTCGTTCCCATTTCTCATGTGGGGAAAGTGAGGTTGGAAAATGAGAGACAACTAGATACGCATAAAGTATCGGAGAGCTGCTGTAGATTAAACGCTGCTCCTCCTCAGACCTCCTTTCTGCCGTCTTTCACCCCAAGAGCAACGTTAACACTTTGGACAACCTACCCCTACTTCCCCCCTGCAATCTAGGACTTTCACCCAGGTCCTGGTCATTCCACTGGGTGGGGTGGGGGAGGTGGGGATTAGTGCAGGCCAAGAAGGGTGGATGGTTGAGGCTGAGCCTTTGAAAAACTGGGATAGAGGGCCTCAGCTTCCAAATTAGCCCAACGTCCCTGTCAGGATGGTCAGCCCCAGTTTATCCAAGTGAGGTCAATGCCATCCACAGGGCATGGGCATCTGCGGATAAGCGACTCCCAATACCGACACCAAGGGAACTCCCGCCCCCCACTCCAATTCCGCATAGGCTCTCCTTCCCCTTCCAAAAGGGCCTATCTGGGTTTTGTTCGTTTGTGCAACCTGCTACTTTCGAAGAGTTTAACTGCAAGCCCTTGAGGATGTCTCCTCAAGATAAGCCTTCCCGGAAGCCTGAGCGTGTCCCCAGCACTCCAGCCACCAGCCCTCATCCCGCGGGTTCAGGCCCGCCATCGCCTCTGACCCCTCTCCGGAGTCCTGCGGGGGTGGAGAGATCTTGCCCGGGGGACCCTCCCGCAGCTCTGCCGGGTTCACGTTCCTTTAAAAAAAAAAAAAAAAAGCAGCCGGGCGGGCGCGGCGCTGCCCTAGGAGCGGGGAGGTGGAGACGCGAGGGGGTGGCACCAGGCTCGGCTCCGGACTCCGGGAGCGTCTCCAAGGAAAGATAAACGCCTTTATCCGCCCCGCAGCCTCCCTCCAAAGAGGGAGGCAGCCGCACACGCAGCCACTAGGGGCCCAGTTTGCCATGGGGTCACCCCAAGTTCTCTCCGGCCGAACCAGGTCGTCACGAGTGTCAGCGCACGGGAGACCCCCATGTCCGCTGGGTGAGCGACAGACCCTGGAAGCCTGATGCGTGCCGGGACATCCTCTCCCGTCGCCCCCAGGCCCTTCCCCGGGGACTGAGGGTCATCGGAAACTGTGCGGGTCTTCCCTTCAGCACCCCTGAAGCTCCAGTCAGCTCCGGGTGTCTGTGGGGTGCCGGCGGCGGCTCACCTGCAGGATCTTGTCCAGGCCCTCCTGGCCCAGGCACGGAAACTCCTTCAGTAGATGCAGCTTCTGTGTGTAGTAACTTTTCTTGGCCTCCTTCCAGTGCGGCTCCTCGAGCACCTCGAAGATCGCCGCCCCGATGGCCAGGTAGAAGATGATGGCCGAGGTGAGCAGAGGGCCCCGGTCCACCATGGCGCCCGAGCGGCCGCCCGCCAGAGAACGCCCCCTAGACGGAGGGGCCCGGGGTCGCCAGCCCTCGAGCCCCTGGAAACAGCTGTTTGAATTTGGAGCTCCGCATGCGCAGTGCCCGGGCCCCCCCCAGGCGCGGCTCTCAGGACCGAGTTGCTGGGCCGAGTTGGCCCCCTGAGCGCCGGGAACTGCGCGGGGTCCCGCTCCCGCGGGCCGGGCGGGCGAACGCCGAAGGGGCCGAGGGGGCGTAGAGCGCGGGGGGACCACCGGGCTTGACCCAGGGGAGACACGTGGGCAGCCGCTCCGCGCGCCGCGAGCAATGTGCGCCGCGCCCGCCTGCGTGCGCCTCTATAACCGGCGCCCGGTGCGCTCTGCCCGCCCGCGGGGCCCTGGCGGGGGCGGGGCCCTTCCAGGGCCCGCCCAGGCCCGCAGGCCCCGCCCACCCCGGCCCCGCCCCGCCCCTCCCGTGCCGCCCGCGGCGGGCGCGCGAGTCGCCAAGAGGTGGGGTGTCCCGGGGCGGCCGCCAGGGCTTGCGGTCTCCGGACCCCGCGTCTGTGACTAGTGCCAGCGTTTCAGCCGAGATGATCGTGCACCTTATGACCGAAGTCAGGAATTTATTGCTATCGCTATTTGTATTGTAATCCGGCTTTCACGTGCGGATGTTTCTTCCAAGAAAGCTCGAGTCCCAGTCTCCTGTCTCTCCTCCCAGCACCTTCCTGTGGGCCTGGGAGCAGAACAGGGATGAGGAAGCTGCCGGGAATTCGGAGACATCGAGAACTAATCCCGTCACAGGCGTGTGACTCCTCCCTCTCGTCCTGTTCTCACCTGCCCTAGTGAGCCCCCCCACCTCCCGGTTTCTGGAAGGGGCAGGCAGCGCTACCCTCGACTCCTCCCCTCCCCACCTGGTAACTCCGCAGGAAACGCTTGACCCCTTCTGTACTCCGACGCCTATTTAAAATTGCAAACCGCCCCCATCCGTACCTACCTCGGTGGCTCTGTGTTCTTCCGAGCACTAAATTCCCTCTAACTTTACTATGCGACTTAGTTTCTTCTGTCAACCGTGCACCGCACCCCCCCACACACCCTGAAACGTCTGCTGGGGAGACGGAGAATCTCGTTCGTGCAACGATGTATTCACAGTGCCCGTGACGTCGTAGACACGTGTGCGGTGGAGTGGACGGATCTGTCAAAAACACACGCCCGGGCTATTTCACGCTCCCCTTGCTACCGTTTTCTGAGCTCTGTCAACCCCGGGGGTGCTACACCGCTGCCCTGCTTCTGAGCAGCGAGGAGACAAGCTCAAGTGGGTTGGTTTGTTCGTTCGTGGCCTCACTTGGTGTCCAGAGAAGACCAGAGCAGGAAGCTGGGGGGGCCCAGGTTTCCTGATTCTGCAACCCTGAACCCTGCAGTCCCCTCTAGACCCTCCCCGGCAAAGATGAGCCCGACAAGGCCTTGGAGTGCCTCCTCAGGAGACAAGTCGCTGCCCGGCACCAGGCCCCCTCACCCGCCAGAAGAGACCGCTCTTCTCTAACCCTTGTTACTCTCACCCACCCTGCACCCCAGGCTGTGGCCTGAACCCCACTCTGCGGTCTCACTCTCCAGCCATCAGGGTACGGAGACCAGGCTTCTGTCCCGGGTCCCGCTCTCTGGCTGGAGCTCACCCCCTTTGTGAGAAAGCCGGGGCTGCAGTGGGAACACCAGCCAGCTCCGGGTGGGGACAGTTTGAGAGGCCACAGGCTCTCTCTTTGTTTGGAAAATTCTCCACCATTCCTCTCCCATCTCCGGTCTGTGTTCTATTCCGAATAAAGGGCCCCTTCCTATTTCGGTCTCACTGCCTCATGAAAACACTGAATATTTCGGGATGAATTGATTTTTATTCAAAACTTTTATAATTCCTGGTTTCTCTCTCCTTCCACTTGTCCGTCTCCCATGTCCTTTTCCTTTCTTGCTCTCTGTGTCGCACTCGCTCTCGTCCTCATCCTCGCCCTCTGTCGCCCCCATCTCTTCCTTTCCTGTACTGGGGACAAACCCCCTTTCCTAGCTCTCCATTCTCCCTCCTCCAGCCTCCCTCTCCTTTGTCTCCCTCCCCATAGAATGTGCTTCTCCTCCCCCAGGCTCCCCTCCCCCACGTCCCCCCTCCCCGGCCCCAGCCTCACAGTGGGATCCGTGCTTTCCCAGGACATCTGGACCACACTGCAAAGGCACATGTTGAGCCCATTCTCAGCACCGCAGCCAGTGGGGGCTTTTGTACATGTAAACTGTGCTGGAACCAGTGAATATTTAGACAACTTGAAAAGGGCAAAGTGCGCACATATCTGAGGGTGGGGTGGGCTATGTCTTTTCTCAAGGGCTAATGAATAAATCCATCCCAATACTTTATGTGCTTTTCTCATCATCATACTTATTATCATGGCTGATAATTATTTCAGGTGCCATTTTTGAAAAACAATCAACTTTGAGCATGGAGTTGAGTTTCACCTTGACAGCAACAGATAATTAGACTTACCTGAGTCTCACCTGGAGAAATTGGCAGAGCAGATCAGTTGTTTTGAACAAGGTCATGCTCCCAGGCTCTGGGCACAAAAGGATCCACACCCTTTTTGTTTCTTCCTTATTTCGATTAAGGTAAAACGAACACAGTAATCCTTTCATAATGTTAAAACATTATTATTGTTTTATTTCTGTTTGTGTTGTTTTATATTCTGTTTTGGAATTTCAGAGGGAAATAGTTCCCCTCTGCAAATTGCTTCTGATCAAAGGAGTTGCATAAAAAGCCATTATAAGCACAAAGTGGTTCAATAGCACAATCACTTGAAAACCTTATTCTCTTAAATAAAAAGCTTTATAGCTCTCAACTGAAAAGTCAAATGGTTCTATTTTTGTGTTCTTGTCGTATTGCTTAAAAGACAAGTGCCTTATAAAATAGCTTACATGATGGAACATTATCAATTATTTTATAAACTTGCTCTATTTCTAAGGGATCATTTGGAAACCTAGGGGACATATCTATTAAATTTTCTTTCCTTAAAATCCTGCACTTACTCGGTTAGAAAGGTTTTAGTGTACATGATATAATACCCTTGATGTTTTATACCAGGAAAATCATCACAGAACAAAATAAAATCACAAAGCAACAAAGATTTTTTTTAAAAAAAGTAGTGAAAATGGTATATACGTGCAATGAAGTATTAGCCTTCAAGAAAAAGGAAATCCTGTCACTTGCTATAACACGGATGAGCCTTGAGGACATCATGCTAAGTGGAACAAGTGCAATGAGCCAGTCACAAAAACACAAAAGCTGCCTGGTTCTACTTATATGAGGCTTCTAAAGTAGTCAGACTCTTAGAAGTGGAAAATAGAATGAATGGAGTGGTTGCCATGGTCTACGGGAAAGGGGAAAGGAGGAGTCGTTCAGTGAGTATAAAGTTTCAGTTTTGCAAGATGGACAAATTCTAAAGATCTGTTGCACAACAATGTGCATATAGATAACACCACTGTTACTGTCCACTCAAACATGGTTAAAATGCTAGATTTTAGGTTATGTACTTTGTACCACAATAACAAAGCAGTGAAAAATATTAATAGAACTTATGAATTCAATGTGAGGTATTTGAAGTTAAAAGAATTAGCCGGGCAGTGAGGAGAGAGATGTGGCTAAGTGAGGATAATTGAGTTAGGTAAGTGTTGCCTTGGCAGGGTTTCAGTTACTCTTAACAGCAAAGCTACATGTCCTTTGCTCTGAGAGCCAGTTAAGCTATCAAGAAACATGTCCTTGGAGGTTAAGAGCAGAGCTCAAGCACTAAGTCCGAATTATTTGTATTTGAAGATTTCAGATAGGTCTTTATTGCCATTTCAAAGTCTTTTCCGTAACAAGGGAACATGGTAATATCAGAATTTCATTGCCGTTTGGCAACACCTAAAATTTCTATTGCCAGGAAAAATAACTCAATAACAAGAGAGGCCCCCACTCTGACCAATTCAGAGGTCACCCGAAGCTATTCCTTAGACTGGGTCATTTTTAAAGCAACACAGCAGGGTGTGATTTATGGGACCTTCCCTGAAACCTTTCTCTCCAACTAACATTGATTCCTGAAATTCCACCCTTTGAGAACCATTCCTCTACGTCAAACATTGCCTCTTCCTCAGACCTATTTTCAAATACAGGAAGAGTTTTGCATTAAGACCCTAACACTGCTTCTGCGGATCCTAGCCTTTGTTTGTTTGTTTTGGTCACCACTTTGAAAATGGAGGGCTGTTTCCCCAAAGAAAATGCACCCCTGCACATGCCCACCCAAATTTCTGACGGTTCACAGGAAGCCCCTGCTTCCTCCCACCCCATGCTCCCCAAGGTTGTTCCCGGCTGGAAGACTCTACAGGCCCCTTGGGCAGGGAGGTGTTGGGTGAGGGAGCAGTGCTGGTTGATGGAGGGATAGAAGAGCAAAAGGCGAGTGGAAAGGGTGAGGGGCACTGGGACAAATTTGTCTGCAGCAATAATGACAAGGTACTTTTTACATGTTCGTTGTGTGCTAGATATTTAACAAACACTACAGGTAAGGCATCTAGTCAGTAATTATTATCTCATTTAATGGTTGCGATGGCACCATGGGGGATTATTAGCCCATTTTACAGATGAGGAAACTGAGGTTCAGACAGGTGAAGTGAGTTGCTCAAGATACCCAGGGTGACCTGGGCCCAGAGTCTGTTGCCCTCCTCATATACCTGAGCACGTGCTGTCACCGCCCCCTCTCCCATGGCCTCCTCCAGCTCTCCTGAAGCCTCTGGTTCCCCTCTGTGCTGAGAATCCTCAACCTGCCGGCCCACCCTCCCCTGCTCATTGTTGGGGTGACCGGGTGCACCTGGCAGCCCTCCAGGAATGCCTCTCTTGTCTCTCTGCTATGTGCTGAGCAGCTTCCTCTGTAGCTTAGGGCACCTCTTTGGGAGAGGGTGGCCTGTCCTCACTGGTCTCTTCCAGCTCAGTCCCTTTGCTGCTTACCCTTAATGCAGATGAGGGCTTGGGGATGAGAAGAATAAGTGGTCAGTGGGGACAATTGCTCTTGGCATGTAGAAATGACAGTACCATGCTGACCCTGCCAGTGTCTTTGGGCAACTGTTTGCAATGTCTCATATTAACACATTTATTTAATTTAGTCATTTATTTCTGCAATATTTTTTTGAACAGCTACTATGTGCCAGGCTCAGTGCAAACCTTGGGGACAGAATAATGTGGCACTGTCCTTGTCCCAGAGGGCTTTTGTATGACCAGAAGTAAAAGTCTATCGGGGTTGGAGGCCAGGGATCATGAAGATGGTGGTGGGGGTGTGGGGGCTGGGGCGAGTAAGATCAAGAGTGACTTCAGGTCAGGCACATCAGGTGGCTCACACCTGGAATCCTAGCACTCTGGGAGGCAGAGACAGGAGGATTGCTTGAGGTCAGGAGTTCAAGACCAGCCTAAGCAAGAGCCAGATCTACAAAAAATAGAAAAATTAGCTGGGTGTCGTGGCGCGTGCCTGCAGTCCCAGCTACTTGTGAGGCTGAGGCAGGGGGATTGCTCAGGCCCAAGAGGGTTAGGTTGCTGTGAGCTATGATGACAATACTGCACTCTAGCCAGGGAGACAGAGCGAGACCCTATCTCAAACAAACAAAGAATGACTTCAAAGAGGAGCCGACCTTGATGCTTACCTTGGAAGCTGGGTAAAGAATTCCCGAGATGGACTGGCTGCCCACAGCAGTGTGAAACAAGGCACGAAAGCAAAAAGCAAGGAGGTGAGTTTGGAGCTGCAAGAGACTCAACCAGGCCGGCACCAGAGGGAGGGAGCAGCCCACAATCACGTCCAGGAGGCACACAGTGGGGGCAGAGTGGGTCTTGGCTGCCACGTGAGGGCTTCTAACCTGCAGTCACCAAGAGGTCCGTGGAGAGAATTCAGGGGCTCAGTGAATTTGGATGCAAAACATGTTACATCTTTATTTGCGCTGGCCTCTACCTGAAATTTAGCATCACCTTCAATAACAAATGTAGGCAATGACCACAGTGCCATTAGCAGCACCTGAGACTCTGTCACCAGCAGATGTCACAGTTCTTTTCCTATCACATGAAAACAGTAGCAGATATCTCAAAATATTGTTTCAAAATTATGTCAGTTATGACACCCACTGCTGTAACTTGTAATATAAAGTGTTCATTAAAGAGCACATATATTCTAAATTTTATTTTTAAGAACTATTTTAATCATTGTGTTTTAACATAATTTGTTACCTTAATAATATAGTGTATTTTATTTTACACATTTAAAAACATCACACTGGGAAGAAGTCCCTAGCCTTCTCCAGAATGCCAGAGGGCCGCGTGCAACAAAAAGTTTAAGCTTTCTGACTGGAAGGGTTTTTTTTTTTGTTTGTTTTTTTTTTTTTTTGAGACATAGTCTGGCTCTGTTGCCTGGGCTAGAGTGCCGTGGCATCAGCCTAGCTCACAGCAACCTCCAGCTCCTGGGCTCAAGCAATCCTCCTGCCTCAGCCTCCCGAGCAGCTGGGACTACAGGCATGCACCACCATACCAGGCTAATTTTTTCTATATATTTTTAGTTGTCCAATTAATTTCTTTCTATTTTTAGTAGAGACGGAGTCTTGCTCTTGCTCAGGCTGGTCTCGAACTCCTGAGCTCAAACAATCCGCCCGCCTCGGCCTCCCAGTGGAAGGGTTTTAATTTAAGCAGGCAAGTGTCCTGATCCTTGTAGCGTTTCTGAGAATTCATCCCTGCAGCTGTGTCCTCTAGGGGGTGGTGGCAATAGTCCAGGGGTGCAATGATGGGGAACAGAAGGCAGGAGCGGTGGCAGCAGCGGGAAGCAGGGACGACTCAGACAGTGCTAGGGAGGTGGTGGCTTTGCGATTTGGGGCCTTGTCACTGTCTCCAGAGCTCTGCTACTTTATGCTGCTGCATTCCGGAGTTTGGCACCAGGGCTAATCTGCCTCTCATCCCCATTGCCTGAACGCTTTGCTCCCACACTGAGCCGCGCCCAGCCCTCGCCCCCAGCTGCACCAGCAACCCGGGCGGGCCTCCTTCACGCCCACTGTTTAAAGCCCACAGCAGCCCCATCTGGCCCCAGCCTGGCTGCTCCTGAGGACCCCGAGATCCCAGGATAACTGGCCACTCGTCTACCAAATGGGAGAGGGGCCCGAGCACTGGTCAAGAGCGGGGCTGGGGAAGCGAGGAGGCTGAGAAGGATGTCAAGGGGAAGAAGGAATCAGGATTCCTGGAATTTCTGCCTCCTGAGTAAATGTCCACGACAGGAGCTGGGCAGGAAACAGAACTTGAGCACCCGCAGGACTTTGGCCTTGGAGTCCCGAGACGTGTGTTCCGGGTGACAGCTCACAAGGCGCTGGCCTCCGAGGGCTCACAGCCCTGTGTGTTATTAAGGGGCTCATGACACACAAGTCACTGTTCGTTTAATATCGTAAGCACCTCCCTCCTCAAACCAACCACCCTGATCTCACCCTTGTGCCGGGGACCCAAGCTGGCCCTGTCTGGAAGAAACCACTGCTGAGGTCCAGCCGAAGGACCTCAGGGATGGTGAGCGTACTGGGGTGAATGCATTCCCTCTCGCCACCTGACTGTCTGGGCGAGGAAGGAACCAGCTATGAGCGCTGCCGTGATCTGCGTCACCGGTACTCTCTGCTCCTCCTGTGCCAGGCGCTGAGCTCAGCACTTTACCTTACTGCACTTAACCTCACAATCGCCCTCCAAGACAGACCTTGTAATTATCCCCATTTTACACATGAGAAAACTGAGGCTCAGGGAGGGTAAGTGACTTGCCCTACCTGGTACATGGGACCCAGACTGGTCTGATTGAAGAGGCCTCAGGGCACTGCTGCAGGGTGGGGCCCCACCCTGCGCTGGTTACTCTCCAAGCACCCAGTCCTGCCCCCCACCAGAGCCAGACTTTCCCTGCTGGGGCACGACGGAGCTAGCCTTGCTGCTGATTCCAAAATTAAAAAAACTGAAGGCACAGGTAAAGCTCAAGTGAGATCATCCTCATTTGCCAAGGGCGGCTTCCTGTACAGGAGGAGTTCCTGGCCAGGCATGGAGGATTGTCAGTGCTCAGAGGTGTGGAGAGCAAAGGGCCCAGGGACCGCCACCGCCGCTGTCAGTCAGACCTCCCTGGACGGACAGGAAGACGCTGAGTCCACCTGAGCCTGCAAGCTGCTCTCCTCTCCCCACTTGGTGCCATCGGTGGCCCAACAGCCCCCGAAGAGGGACAAGGCCGACTTAAGTCACCTCCAAAAGAAAGTACCCAACCTACGCTTGCTAACAGTTGACCGTGAATCCCATCAAGCCTCTAGATCCAACGACTGATTCCCAGGAAATACAGGGATCGGAGGAATACGGAAAACCACAGCACAAGGACGTAATCGACAGGATGCCGGTCAAACAATCTGGTTTCTTTCACTAATAAATAACAAGGAAAAACGAGGACGGGGGAAAAGATTGTGCACAAACGTATGGATCGTAAAAGACTTAAAAGAGAGCAATCAGTTACACATGTGGACCTTATTTGGCTCTTGATTCAAACAAACAGCAACAAACAAAAATAAAACAGCTTAACAGTTTGTAACATTTATGGGACAATTGGAAATGGGAACACCAAATGGATATTTGATATTAAGGAATTTTTGTTAATTGTTTTCTTGTCTATCTGTTGCCTTTTTAAAAAATTTATGGTACTATAATATAAACATAAAAAATTTACCATTTTAACCATTTGTAGGTGTACAATTCAGTGGCAATTAAGTGCATTCACAATGTTGCACTACTGCTATTTGTTCTCAGATGTTAATATTTTTAAGGTATAATATGGTATTGTGGTTTTTATTATTATTGTTGTTTTTAGAAATAAGGTCTTCGTTCTGTCACCCAGGCTGGAGTGCAGTGGTGGGATCACAGCTCATTGTGACCTTGACCTCCTGGGTTCAGGGATCCTCCTGCCTCAGCCTCCCAAATATCTGGGATTACAACCGCACAACACCATGCCTGGCTAATTTTTAAAAAACATTTTTGTAGAGACGAGTTTTCGCTATATTGCTCAGGCTGGTCTCAAACTCCTGGCCTCAAGTTATCCTCCCCCCTCGGCCTTCCAAAGTGCTGGGATTATAGGTGTGAGCCACTGCGCACCTGCCTGGTATTATGGTTTTTTAAAAGACATTTTTTTCCGGCCGGGCACAGTGGCTCACATACTCTGGGAGGCCGAGGCGGGAGGATCGCTCGAGCTCAGGAGTTTGAGACCAGCCTCAGCAAGAGGCAGACCCTGTCTCTACTAAAAATTGAAAAATTAGCCAGGAGTGGTGGCGCGTGCCTGTATTCCCGGTGACTCGGGTGGGTGAGGCAGGAGGATTGCCTTTGCCCTGGAAATGTAGGTTGAAGTGTGCTATCATGATGTCACTGCACTCTAGCTGGGGCACCAGAGTGAGACTCTGTCTAAAAAAAAAAAAAAAAAAAGACTTTTTAAAACAGATTAAATAAAATGCTTACCAATTCTCTGTTTTCCTGGATAAAGTCTCACACCAAGTCCAGCCCCTGCCACCTCTGCAGTCAAGTCTCCCGCTGTCCCCTCTGCGTCCCCCAGTCCCTCCGAGCCCCCGCCCGACCCCCAGTCCGGCCCCACAGCCCTTCAAGCCGCAGCCACGTTACGACTTTCATGGGTCCCTGGGACTCCTGCGTTCACGGGTTCCTTCTTCCACACGTTATATTTTGTGAATATGTTGCTATAAAGACTACTACATGAATATCATATAATAAAGCATTTTCTTTGACCTAAAAGTTCATTCCTTTCCTTCTGATTTCAGAAGAAATTCCAACATTTTCACCGGCTCCTTTTTATACGTAGGCCCTGGCCATGCATCCACTGCAGCCAGTGGGATGCTCAGCTCTGCTTCAGGAGCTCAGCCTCCGTGTCCCAGACACGAGCCCGTCTACGCCTTCCATCTTGGCCAGCCTGACATGGAGAGGCTCCCGCGACGTCCCCGGTCCCCACGGCCCCAGCGCATGCTCTCCTGCCTCCCCGCACCGCCGTGCTTTGTGGGAAGCACCACACTGGCAATCGCGTATGGATTTGTGTGATTCTTTGCTCAATGTCTGTCTCCTCCACCAGATCATCCGTGTCTGCACCCCCAGCATCTAGCCCAGGACCGGCATGCAGTGCTGCCCTCGTTAGCAGCAATGCTTTGCACACTTGAAAGTTGCTCAGAGAGCAGATTTGAAGGGTTCTCACCACAAATACATGACAAGGATATGAGAAAACGCCAATGTTAATTATCTTGATTCAGCCATTCCACAATGTTTGAGTCTTTCAAAACATCGTGTTGTACACCATAAATATGTACAATTTTATCTGTCAATTAAGAATAAATAAAATGCAAAGAAAAACACTTGCTGAATAAATAAATAAATTAGGAGTGAGAAGTGGTGTTTTAAAACATTCAAATAGGAAAAGGAAAAATGTCTGGAAATGCACCAAAATGTTAACAATTGTTTTTGGTGTTTTTGTTTTTTTTTGGTGGGGAGGGTGGAGAGCAGAGAGTGGCAGGAGTGGGCGAGTGAGTCTTTTTTCCTTGGGTATACTTATGTGCATTTTCTAGTGTTTTCTCGATGAACATCTGTCATGTGTGTATTAAAATACTAAAAACCAATCACAGCGGAGAAGCGTCCTTTCCAGACAGGTGCTAGTAGAAAGACCCTACTGACTAAAAGCTCTCCGAAGTGTGGCTTGTGTCTATCTTGCTCTCTGTGGTGTCCCTGGTGATGGACACATTCCAGGTGCTCCATGAATATTTGCTGACTGATTGAATGGTGATCCCCCGGCCCCGGTTGAAGACGGGGCTGGGGACAGCAGCAGGAAGGAGACTGGCCTTGCCTGGGTGAAAGACAGAGGAGGGCACGTCACGGTCAGCGGAGGGGGAGGAGTTGGGGTCCTTTCATGGGGAGGACGATCAGAACTCAGAGAGAAAGGGTTCGTCTCTCCTGGGCAGCTGGGCAGATTGCCAAGTAGGGATGAGGCAGGCAGAGCACTGCAGAGGGCAAAGGAAATGAGCTGACCTCGGGCCTTATACGTGTAAGGTGTTCCTGGCACACCTGGGTGAAGAAGCCCAGGGGGCAGTGGGGATGAAAGACCAGGAATTCAGAAATCTGAAAGGACAGATTTGGGGGTCACCTGGGTGGTGGTTGTCTTCTCCCAGGAGGATCAAACTGCCTTGCTCCTGTCCCCATTCTGGAACACCCAAGGAGTTAGCAACTGTGGCTCTCTTCAGAGCTCTGGGAGGGGAAGAGGAAGCTTCGCCAAGACTCAGATCCCAGGCATGAGAAAGAAACTGGGGAGAACTGGACTAACCCTCTGGGCTGAGGACTGGAACCGAAACAGCCATGAATTGTGTGCACTGAGTCTGAGTCCAAACTGGAGTTTAAGAAAACAAACACATAGGTATATGCAGAGAGGCAGACTGAGCCAGAATCGGGCTGTTCCGTTCAGTGCCAAGCCCCGGCCTGGACCTGCTGCATCGCTCTGCAGCTTATGCCTGGACCGGAATCACTTCTCATTCCGGGTGCGTCCTTGCTCTGACATGGGCGTGTGAGTCGCCGGGAAAAGAAGATTCGATTAGCAAAGATGCAGTAAGACTACAGCTGTGGCTGAAAGGAGGGGTGCGCCGCTGGGATGGCCCCACACCACCGTTGATTCCTGCTGCCTGCAGCCGTGCCCAAGCCTCGCTGTCGGAGGGCCGCGGCTGCCTCCAGGCTTCTTATCTCAAAAGATAAACATCCCCTCCGTGGCAGCACACCCAGCCGCTAAGGACTTGCTGCAAATTTGTTTTCAATCCCTTTTTCTCCTTGACGGTTAGCTAGAATCAGGACCTTGAGAGAAAGAGGTTTCAGCGAGGGCAGGGAAGGTCGGACGTAGCTGCACCATTCGGTGTGAGGCAGGGCGTGGCGTGGGGATAGGGTCCAGCCCGGGAGGCGTCTCCTTGAAGTGCGACTGTCCTGTGCCAGACGTGTGGAGCACAGACACTGACGGAGCCCCGCCGGGCGGACTGTGGGAGAAGCTCACATCCTCCACACCCTGTGCGCCCACACGGACTATTCTCAGGGTCCCCGTATGTTCCACGGTTGTTCCCCCAACTGTACGGAAAACCTCTGCTAGGCAGGGCCTTTCTTTATATTTCTGAATCCTTCAGCTGTCTAGCATCTCCCTGGACATGTACTCCGTGCTTAAATGGGACATGCCCATTGCCAGCTCAGGGAGCGAAGCCCAGCTGGAAGTCCAGCATCCAGCAGGCACTGATCAGCTTCGTCAGGCTTTGCGGACAGCTGAGGTCTCTGCAAACAGTGAAGAGCTCCGGACAGCTATAGTCCCTGCAGACACCTGTGGTCTCTGGAAATGCCTGTTAGCTTTACAAACAGCTGCATATTTTATAACAATTACAATTTTAAATTGTAATTTAAAATTTTTAAGACAATTACAAACCAGAGGCTCTGCAAATAGAGGTAGGCTCTACAAACAACTACAGGATCTGTGAATGGTCGTAGGTTTTTCAGAGTCACAAGCTCTGTAATCACCTGCAGTTTTCAAGCAATTGAGGACCCTACAAATAGCCTTGGGCTCTGCAAACAGCAACAGAGACATAATACTACTACCAAACCTCAGAACACAGTTAGAGCTTTTGAAACTGATTATCACACACTCTTTCCACCAGAAATAATATGTTGGGTAAAGATGGGAAGGGATGGGGGAAAGACAAATATTTTAATAGATTTGATAAAGAAGATTGGGGTTCTGGTTGGGGTGGAAGTGTCAAATTAATTCAGCAAACATCGATGGAGCCACTTTTATGTGTTGAAATGGTGCCAGGCAGACTGGGAAATGTGTAGAATCGTGTGTCTTTGTTGCTCATGGAAATTCAAACGGTCCCTGGGTCCTTTCTGATAGCCATCGGGAGTACTTGCACACAGCTCACAGTTACCTCCTTCCGTCTCATGATTACTGTGTACGTGGCTTATGCCCCTGGTTATCAACTGGAGTAATAAAACCCATCATAATCTCCCTAATACTGCAACTAAAGGTGACTGGCACCTCTGCCGAAGGTTGCTGGCGTCAGCGCTGGGACAGTCGAGGCACTCTAAGGGCAGAGAGTGGACCAGGACCGGGGCAGGACTCCATGCATGGCACTGCCCTAGAACGTGATCCTCACATGCTCCTGTGTGTCCTTGAGGGCCCAAGAAGCATGGGGATGGTGCTGAAGCATTTGCTTAATCAAAGCAGGCTTCCTGCAGGAGGATACAGAGCAGGACACATACACCACCAGGGGTGGAGGCCATGGCTGTTGAGTCAAGAGGAAGAGAACAGTCCCGGGGAAATGTTGACGCCAACACACAGGCACTATCTGGCTGCGTGGCCTTGGAAAGATGATTTAGCCTTTCTAGCTTCAGTTTCATTTTCTGTGGATAGCAGGCACAGTAATAGTACCTGCCTCACAGGACTGTTGTGAGTATTAAATGAGTTCACATAAGTAAAGTGCTCAGAGGAGTGAGGGCACGTAGTTAGCTCCATCTATGTTAGTATGGAGAAGATGATGATGGTGCTGATGATGCTGATGGTGCTGATAGTAATGGAGATAATACTAGTTTCCTAGAATTTCCACAACAAAGTACCACCAACTGGGTGGCTTAAAAACCAGAAATGTATTGTCTCACAGTTCCGGAGGCTAGAAATCCAAGATCAAGGTGTCAGAGGGTTGATTTCTTCTGAGTTCTATGAGGGAGGAACTGTTCTGCCTCTCTCCTTGCTTCTGGTGATTAGCTGGCAACCTTTGGCTTGTAGACTGCTGTGGTTTGAACATCCCTCCAAAACTCATGTTGAAATTTGATTAATCCCCGGTCGGGTACAGTGGCTCACTCCTGTAATCCTAGCACTATGCGAGGCTGAGGCTGGAGGATCGCGCCTTTAAGGGATGATTGGATCATGAGGCTCTTCACTCATGAGCGGATTAATCCATTCCTGGGTTAATGGGTTATCATGGAAAGGAGACTAGTGGCTTTATAAGAAGAGGAAGAAAGGTGGGTATGGTGGTGCGCACCTGTAGTCCTAGCTACTTTGGAGGCTGAGGTGAGAGGACCGTTTGAGCCCAGCAGTTCAAGGGTTGCAGGGAGCCATGATGGTGCCACTGCTCTCCAGCCTGGGCCATAGAGCAAGACCCTGCCTCTAAAATAACTAACTAAATAAATGAGAGCAGCGGGGACTTGCTCAGCCCCTTGCCATGTCATGATCTGCACGTCCCTGGGACCCTGCAAAGTGTCCCTAACTATTAATAGCAAGAAGGGTCTCACCAAATGTGGCCCCTTGACCTTGGCTTCTCGGCCTCCACTGTGAGAAATAAATTCCTTTTCTTTATAAATTACCGAGTTTCAGGGAATCTGTTATAAGCATGAGAAAGCAGACAAGACATAGACCCATCGCCCTGATCTCTCCCTTTATGTTCACGTGGCATTCTCCCTGTTTGTGTCCCTCTGTGTCCAAATTTCCTGCTTTTTTCATACAAGGACAACAGTCATATTGAATTAGGGTTCACGCTCATGACTGCATCTTAACTTGATTCTGCAAAGACCCTGTTTTCAGATAAGGTCACATTCTGAGGTACTGGGAGTTAGAACTTCAACATCTCCTGGGGGACATGATTCGACACATAGCAGTGATGATGAAGATGATGATAATGGTGGTGGTGGTGGTGACGATGGTGATGGTGACGGTGGTGGCGATGGGGGTGATGCTAATGGTGATGATGATGATGGTTTTGGTCATGGTGGAGGAAAAGGAGAAGGAGGATATTCTTCAGGATAGAATTCCATGCTTCACTTTGAATCCTCCTATTTTCAAGACAGAAGAGAACTTACGAATGCAGACTACTACCTGGAATGCTCCCGTAACTACCACCATTTTTCAGTCTGCGACTCCTCCTTTCCTTCCTCCAAGGTGAGCTTCAATGTCACGTCCTTGGAAAGGCCACCCATGACCAGCCCATCCGAAGCAGCTTCCTTCGTTCTCGCTCTCGCGGCCTCTGCGCACTTCCTTCGGAGCCCTCTTTGCTTGGCTCACCAGCTGGCGTCCGTCCTTTCAGTCAGACTCTGCCGCGAGCCTAAGGACCTCGTCTGTTTTGCTCACCAAAGTATATGTGTTATTGGCACCGTGGGTGGCATAGGGCAGAGGCTTAATACATACCTGTTAAATTAACGAATGAGGGAATTAAGAAGAAAACAAACGAGACTGCAAATGCCTTGTGAGCAGGCAATTCTCACGTCTTTCCTTTTTCTCGTCTCTGTGTGCCTGGCAGTCGGTTCCACGCAGAGCAGGATTTGAAAAAATGCCAGTTCATTGCCCAGTGTCAGACCTTGCCCGTTTTAGGCCCGTAATAAATACTGATAGCATGGAGTGGCAGCCGTCTCCACCCTGCCACGACGGGTAACTTTGGGCTTGTGATTCTCTGTTTCCTGGTCTGGGTCCCCCCCCCTACATCCAAGACAGAGGTCCGCCTGACGTGGGACCATCGGCCCGGAAGGCAGGTAGCAAGTCGTCCCAGCCAGCACTGTACGGACATTGCCAAGGCTCTGCACAGGCAAAGCACGAGGCCGTGTAGTTTCAGAAGTCTCTGTGTAAACAGACAGCAGGCAGCGCTCAGCCTCGACAGACGTAAGGCGTGGAGAGTCGCAGAGACTACAGCCTCCGCTTTTGTCCCCGCCAAACCCGTGTTTGCTGTTTGCTCAGGTGTGGCCCTTCCCTTGCCGCAGCGTAGATTGCGTCACCCGTCGCCCTGGGGGAGAAGGGGTTAATCTGGGAGACGGAAAATAAATAAGCACACGCCACGGCAACCCCCCCGTCCCCCACGGACCACATCGTCTCGGAGCAACCCCCCTGCTTAGAGAACAGATTGCAACAGTCCCCTGTACCTTCTGTGCAGTGTGCAAAGCACTTGGGTGCACACGTTTATTATTTCTTTAATAATGTGTTTTGAAATCATTTCAAATTTTCAGAAGCTCTGCAAGAACCCCCTTGACCCCTTCACCCGCATTCTCGGACATTTCGCCGCATTCGCTTGGTCACCCTCTCTCTTTACATGGACCCATTCGTCCTTTTTCTGAATTTGAGAGATGCACGCGTGACACCCGTCAACACCGGAATAACCTCCTGTGCAAATCACTCGGCAGCTGCCCAGACCAGGGAGCTGACACGGCACGAGACAGCCGTCCAGTCCACAGACCGCTCAAGTGCTGCCACGGCCCCAGCCGCGTCTTGGGCGCGTGCGCTCTGGGACTGAGCCCAGGACCACGCCTGGCGTGTAGCTGCTGTGGCTCACTCCTGTCCCCCAGTCTGGAGCAGTTTCTCGGTCTCTCCCTGTCGTTTGTGTCCTTAGCAGTCTTAACGAGCTCAGGCCTTCCATTCCGCGGGACAGGCTCGATGCCAGCTCGTCTGAGGTTTCCTTGTGGCGGGACCCAGGCCACGCACGCATTCTTGACAATAAATAAATGCCACAGAAGTGCTCGGGACCTCCATCCCTCAGTCAGGCTGGTGTCTGCCAGGCTGCTCCACCATGAAGGCCCCTTTCTTTTGTCATAAACAAGTATTTCGCGGGGAGATGATATGCGGTTGCGCCAACATGCCGCTCTGCCCACCAGCTGTAACATGGGCCGACGACCCCCACCCGAACCAGCACCACCATCGTGGTCGCCAGTGGCGACGTCTCTGTTTCTGTCATTCTGCTGTAAGGAAAACCTTCTTTTCTCTGCCAGTGGTTTATTTATATCAGGATGGACTCATGGATTCCTATTCTATTTAATTGGCTGAAATCGGTTAATAATGTTTATTTTAATGTTCACATTGTCCCAGGTTGGGCCAGGCAGACCCCCTTCGATTTGACTTTTTGTGACCTCTGACATGTCCCCATCGTTCTTTGAGCATGTCCTTGCTTTCTGGCACAATAAATGTGCCAGGCTCATTTGTACTTTCCCTGCTCCAATCCCGGAATAGGGATCCTTGGTTCCTTTTAGTGGAGAGTAGTCCTTAGCAACCAGGATCTGAGAGCTCGGTGTGCTAGCTGTTCCTGGGGGGACGTTACTTCCCGTACTTCCAGGCCCTCTCAAAAGACAGCGCCAGGACACACACACACACACACACACACACATACACACACACACCCTACTCCCATGTCTGCAGTGGCTGTTCTATAAAGTTGCCACCAACACTTGGCGAATCACTGAACCTTTGCTCCCAGGGCAAATACAGGGTTAGGTTCCTGTGAGCCTCTGATCACAATATTTTCCTCAAGCAATCAATACACAACCTCATTTTACGTGTGTTTCTGTTTAAAGACACTTTTATTTAATATATGTGGTTGATCCATCAATATTAACTCACGGCCACCAGCGCCGTGACTCCCGCCTGAGCAAGCTTATCTGACGCACACGTTTCTCTGCGGGTGCGTCGCAGCCTTCTCGTGCTGAGGGGCCCTACACAGCTCCGCAGCGGCACACTTGAGTTCTGTTAATGAGCCAAATCACCAACCAAAAGCACAAAAATGCAAAAAATGTGACGCCAGATAGACCACGAATAGCCTTGTTCACAGCGTGAGAACTGAGCGTGAGAAGGCAGGCTGGGGACGGGCACACTGGGGCACACTGGGGGCTCAAACTGTTTCGCTGCTTCCCCGTGTCCGGGAGCAGCTGCGGAAGCGCTGTGAGCACTGACTTGAGGGTTACAAATACATTGTAGCAAGTGGGCAGATTTACAGATCCAGGCTCCATGAATGATGAGGATCAACTGCACACACATACTCATACATAACACACACACCACACACATCTACAGCTATTCTAATAACTGTGTGAATATATATTTTTTTTTTGAAACAGAGTCTCACTCTACTGCCCTGAGTACAGTGCCGTGGCATCATCCTAGTTCACAGCAACCTCAAACTCCTGGGCTCGAGCGATCCTCCTGACTCAGCCTCCTGAGTAGCTGGGACTACAGGCATGTGCCACCGTGCCCGGCTAATTTTTTCTATATATTTTTAGTTGTCTATCTAATTTCTTTCTATTTTTAGCAGAGACGGGGTCTCGCTCTTGCTCAGGCTGGTGTCGAACTCCTGAGCTCAAACGATCCGCCCGCCTCAGCCTCCCAGAGTGCTAGGATTACAGGCGTGAGCCACCGCGCCCGGCCTGTGTGAATATATTTTAAAACTGTGCGTCCATACCAATACTCCCTATTCTGATTCCAAACTTCCTTCCCGCCTTTCTCTTTTCCAGGCGATTAAGCTCTCACCTCCGGCCTGTGTCCTCCACGGTGCTGGGGCGGGGGGGCACCCTCACCGCCTCACCCCTGCAGCCCACTGACACTGCGGCCAGGAGGGGGAGGGGAGGGGCGGGAGGAGGGAAGCTCAGGTGTCCTGTTCATCTCACGCTGGCCTTAGGTAGGCAGGGTAAGTTTCTTTCACCCATTTTACAGATGAGACTGGTGGCAGTTGAGCATCTTGCCTGAGGGCGGCAGCCAGCGACTCCAAGAGTAAAATGTGCCAGGTCTTGCAGCCATCAGTGTTTCTCAATCCGGTCAGCATGTGGGAGTCCCTGGGGAGCTTTTCAGGACGACTAATGCTCAAGCCCCATCGCTGGCAAATGAGGAGGGAATCGTGGGGCTGAGATGCAGGCGGTGTCCTTTCCAGGAGCTCTGTGGGGCAGCTCCACGTGTAGCCAGGGCTGAGAGCCGCGGTGCTGCAGACCAAGTCCCCCCTGTGCTTCCTACGCGCTGTACCATTGTGAGCAAACCTCAACCTCTTGCTGAGCCTCAGTCTACACATCTGTAAAGTGGAGTGAATAATACCCAGCTCGAGTGTTCTTTGCCTGCAATATTTTCATGTCATGACCATCATTTCCCAGAAGGTCCCCTCTCCCTTACCAGCCCCCTGACTCTCATGACTCTGTTCTCACCTTCCACCTGGCCCGGGAGAGGCCATCACACTCACCTGTTTTGGGGTCATTTGCGTTCTCGTCCCCCACCTTCCATCACTGTGCTTTTTTTCTCCTCATATGCCCACATTTTCTAGATCTTTTCAAATGTCACCTGCTCCAAGAAGCGTTCCTAAATTGGCTGAGTCCTCACTATCTTCTGCTCTGGAGCCACATTTTTTAAACTATTTTTTTATTGTGATAAAATATATGTACCATAAAATTTGCCATTTTAATCATCTTTTTTGTTTTTTTGTGGAGACAGGATCTCACTGTGTTGCCCAGGCTGGTCTCAAACTCCTGGCCTCCAACGATCCTCCTGCCTTGGCCTCCCAAAGTGCTGGGATTATAGATGTGAGCCAATGCACTTGGGTTTAACCACTTTTACGTGTATAATTCAATGACATCCAATATTCAACATTATATTGTACACCATTGTATTAAACCATCATCACTATCTATTTCTGAAACTTTTCACTCCAAACAGAAATGCTGTACCCATTAAGCAGTAACTCCCATTCCCTCTGGAAACCCCTAATCTGCTTTCTGTCTCGATGAACTTGGCTGTCCTGGATAGTTCGTGTGAGTGAAGCGGTGCAGTATTTATTTTTCCCGCCTGGTTTCCTTCGCTTAGCACAATGCTTTCAAGGTTCGCCCGCACGCGGCGCCTGCCAGAACACCCTTCCTCGCTGTGGCTGGCTGACAGCCCATCGTGTTTGCGCACTGCATTCTGTTTATCCGCTCGCCCGCCTGCGGGCAGTTGGCTGCCGTGAAGGGCGCTGCTACGGACATCAGCAGGCAAGCATCTGTTTGAGTCTCTGCTTTGGGCTGTGCTTTTAAAGATAAAGTCATGAATTGAATTGTTCTGTTTTTAGGTCATTTTTTCTTTAAATTGGGTCGCTGAGGCCAAAGGCTGCATCTTAACCTTCCCTCATGCCTCTTGGTACTGTCCAGCAGGCCTCGGCGGTTGCTCAGTAAATGCTCGTTGACCGATGGCGTCTGGAATGCGACATTTACGTGGGGAGGGAGGGGTGATGTGTTCATCTCAGGTCACGTCCAGGCCCGTCTCTGACAACCAGGTCCATTCCAGCCCCGTTTCTGGGTTGAGGGAGGCTGGAGGGAAGCGGAGCAAGACAGTCTAAAGCCCCAGGACCGGAACCTCCCTCCCCAGCCTTGATTTGGCTTCTTAAAAGAGATACATTCCAGGTTTTTATCAAAGCTCCTACCTTGGAGCATGAGCTCCATTTGGTCTGGTCTTAAATTGGCCATCTTCTCCATGCCCCCTGCAGCTTCCCACCTGTCAGGCTGGGCCACGTCTCGGTACGTTTGCTCCCACAGTACTCCCGTCTTGGAGTTCCCTTCCACCCTTTCTCCTCCCTGGCTACCTGCTACTTATTCATCAAGGTTGAAGCGAGGGCCAGCTCCTCCCTGGATCCTGTATTCTTTTTTTTTGAGACAGAGTCTCACTCTGTTGCCCAGGCTGGAGTGCAGTGGCATGATCAAAGCTCACTGCAGCCTTCAATTCCCAGGCTCAAGGGATCCTCCTGCCTCAGCCTCCTGAGTATTGGGGACTAGAGGCATGCGCCACCATGCCTGGCTAATTTTTTCTTTTTCATTTTGTAGAGATGCGGTCTTGCGATGTTGCTTAGGCTGGTCTCAAACTCCTGGCCT
>CAUYSK010096944.1:0-19945 GCA_963575035.1 Avahi laniger | reverse complement strand
ACCATGTAACCAACCTGCGCAAGATGGGAGCCCCCGAATCTGGCATGGCGGAGTATCTCTTTGACAAGCACACCCTGGGAGACAGTGATAAGAGCTAAGCCTTAGGCTAACTTCCCCATAGCCACGGGGTGACTTCTGTGGTCACCCAGGCAGTACATGCATGTTGGGGTTTCCTTTACCTTTTCTATAAGTTGTACCAAAACATCCACTTAAGTTCTTTCATTTGTACCATTCCTTCAAATAAAGAAATTTGGTACCCAGCTGTTGTCTTTGAGATCTTGGGATGGGCCAGAAATCTATCTAGGTCCTCTTCTGGATTTCTTAGTGCCACAGTTAGGTTTCAATCACACTAATCAAAATGAACCACTTAGGAGACTATTTGTATTTATTAAACTCTTCTAGTTTGAAAAAGATTCTAAGGTGTGGCTGTCTTGTATTCGGACAGGACTAAGGACTCCTCTCCTGATTCTGGATTGTGTGTTTCCAGTAGTTCATTCTAGCTTTCACAGTTTTTATGTATAAAAGGCATTTAAAGGTTGAAGTAGTCCTGGACTACTGATTTTTGTTAACCGTTAAGCTAACCATTTAATTCAGGCTGTCGTAGGAACGTATTCTTCAGCGTGGACAGCTATATGGCTGTGACCGGATCAGTGTCCTGCTGGTGTACATGCAGGTGAGGACCAGGCCGGTGAAGCGTCCCCCTTAGGAAACAGGTTAGGAATGTGCTTCATCCCTATTGAAAATGTGAGAAAGTTCACAGCATGAGTATGGAAGGTACCTTCATTTCAATAAATTTTGCAGTAGGAAGGCAAAGGTTGACTTGGATCTTAAATAACATCCTTTCCTAAACAAGCCATAGGTGATTTGTAAAGTTCCTGTCTAACTGGGGAAGCAAGACTGAAATCGTTGCCCCTTCAAGTTTTCAATCACGATAGCTGTGTATTCTGACCACAAAAGTAACTGCTTGAAAACTAGAAATGGGAAGTTATACTTCCTCTCCACATTATGATTTGAAGTGGGGTAGGGTGTTTCTAATTGGGTGAAAATGTCCAAGAAATCTGGAATAAAGGGAAACATCTCTTGGTTTCATGGCAGCTTTGGGCTAACCCCAGGGACGCACAAAATTAAATATCTGCCCCCATCTGCCAGTTCCTGGGGGTGTGGCAGTACTTGGGTACCACCGTAGATCATTATGGGGAAATGCTCGTTTGTCATCTGCCAGCTGATTCTGGGCAGTGAGTTCTTGGGCTACAGCCTAGAACCTCCAGTTCTGCCCTGTGGTTTTATGTCAGCTACCCCTGCTCGAAGTAAGCTAGGCCCAGTGATAATATCTGCTCACCTAAGCTTGGCCTGCCTACCCTGGGGCAGTTCTTCCTCCAGCATCATTCTTGTCAGTGCAACCTCATCCTTTACCTGAGTCTCCAGGCAGTCTTCCTGGTGATGTCAGGCTCTTGGGTGAAGTGAGCAAAAGTCCCCAAAACTTCCTAAGGTCCCTACTGAGGTGGCCAGGTATATACCCCAGGCCAGTGCTGGGCATAGGTCCAGCATGCTCTGGCAGTGATGGAACCACAGGACACTGGAGGAAGGGTAGGCTCAGCAAGGCAGGCTGGGCTGGGGAGGGAGAGGGCTCACGCACACAGGGCAGTGCAGTGACCCTGACCTGGGTGGAGGACAGACCTGTTTTCCAAGGCCCAATAAGGATCTGCATGATCTTTGAGTATAGTGTGTATGTTGGTTGCTGACTGCTCCAAATGTGATTCTCTGAGATGTTCAGGGATCTCCGGCATATCCGTCAGGTTAAACTCCACAGTTTTTCTTCTCACATGAGATGCTTCTGGTTCTTCCACCAAGGCCCCGTCACCCTCTGGGAGCAATTCAAAGCTGTTCTTGGCCCCAGAAGTCTCAGGCTTCAGGCTTTTATCTTTGGTGTCTATGCCTGCAACACTGTGAAGCCCTGGGGGTGCTGATTGTTCAGGGGGGAAGACCATGGGTGTGGGGCTGAGGGGTGTCTGGGGGGCACTGTAGTAGCCTGGCCTCTGATACAGTGGAGCGGACTTGAAGGCGTCCACCGCCTTAAGTTTCCAGGCCTTGCTGTCTTCCTGGCCCCTAAGGTTCCGTTTGGCCCCCTTGGGGTTCTTGGACTGGCCCTCATGGAGAAAGGACTCCTTCTTGGGCCATAGCAGTTTGGTCTTTGAGTTTGTCCTGGGAGGATGGTGGTCATGGGACTGCAGCCCTAGGAAGCGGCCAATAATGCCAGGCTGAGCGTCATCCTCGTCCTCTTCCTGATTTGGCTGGAACTCCATATCTTCTTTGGGTAGGCTGGAAAGAAGGAGACACAGGGCTGAGCAAGTGGACGAAGGATCAAAGACTGCCCATGCTTCTCTCTTACCCTGTCCTCTCCCTCCCAAGGCCAAGCCCACACAGCCTTCCGCACAGTGCCCCAACTCTCACCTCTCTCCTGATCCATCCTGTACCTCTCAACGGAGCCCTCAAGGCCCAGCTCACCTCGCTCTGTCCTGTGACTCCTTCTTGCCCACAGTTAACATACTCCCTGCCTGGCATTGAAGGGCCTCCTCTTCATCACTCGGTTCTTCCCTTTAAAATCCCTCACTCCAGGCAGGCAGAACCAGTGGTCCCCAGGAATGGGTGGTTCAGATCAGGCCCAGGAGTGACTGGGCAAGGCCAGGGATTTGTGATTCCAACAGGGGAGCAACATCTACAAAAAGAGAAGTTTGGCTTCCTGGCAGCAGGCTTTCTGGGAGCCCAAGACCTTTACTCTGCAAGAGAGAGTATGGCCTGCCCTTGCCCGAGGCTGAATTCTCCCCGTGCTCCAAGGCCCAGCTCTAGGTCCAGCCAAAGGTGACTTCTGTTATATGCTTTTCCTAGGCATCTAGTACTTTGTTCCTTGTACTCAGAGTTTGGGCCTTGGGTTTGAGCTCCCTCACTAAATTGTGCATTCCTTGGAGGCAAAGTCTATGCTTTATTATTCTGTTATCCACTTTCCCCCACCCTGACCTTCAGCTGCTGGGGTACAGACCACGCAGGGCTCAAAGACATCCTCCAGAAATGTTTCTGACCTAAGCAAGCCGAGCCCCAGCCTTCATGTCACATTCCCAACCCTTCACACTAACCCATGGACTCTAGTCCAGTTTATTAGGATGTTTGGTTCTTAAAAGAGCAAAGAGAGAACACCACTGGATACTGTGGAAGGAAACCTTGAGCATGGACCCTGATGTGTGCCAAACACTCTTCAAAGCCCTCTCAACTCTGTCATCCTGGGGAGAGAGGACCGTCTGGGATAGCCCTCCAGCACACTGCATACGGCTCAAGAGGGATGCTGACTGAATCAGGGAAGTGGGAGCATGTGGAGGAAGGTCTGCTTGCTGTGTGGAGCCTGAGGCCTTTACTCTGTGGGACAAAGTCTACTCAGGGTACCTGTGTTAGCCTGGCCTCTTGCTGGGACATGCTTGCTGCCCCTCCCCCATCCCAGGGAATTCCCCTTCTCTCCCCATCCAAATACCTTAGCTTATTAGAAAACATAGTTCTGGATGCTAATAGCTCTGGATAACAGGATCCAGGCCCTAACGTCCCACTGTATCACTGATCACTGGCTGTTCTTTGAGTAAGTCCCTTTTTCTCTCTGGGCCTCAGTTTCTGGATAAGGAAGAACTTAGACTGGAGGTACCCAAGAGCCCTTCTAGCTTGAGCACCACAAATAAGAGTACAGAGGTGGAACCAGACATACCTGGCTCAGATGTGCTGTTTGCTAGCTATGTGACCTTAGTAACTAGCTCTGTTCTAGTAACAAGTTCTTAGGCAGGCACCTGCACTTGAGGGGCTTCCCACCTGGTTCCCTGGCACCGCCCACCTGATGTTGAAAGTGGAACCCATAAAGGAGGATCGGCGGAAATGGGCGGAAGCAGCTGTGTAGGGGGGCTGTGGTTCTGGCTCATTCCAATACATGTCCCGCTCTATCCGAGGCAGGTCCCGGTGCATCTCATCCACAGCCAACAGGGACACCTGGTCACCAGGGACAGAGGGAGAAGCCCAACAGAAACATCATCCCAGGCAGGGCCATGAACTTGCCTGATGGCTTGGAGAAGTCACTTCCTTCTCTCTGGACCTCAGTTTCCCTACCTGTGAAATAGACCAATGTCAACCTGCAGTCCCAAAAGTTGAGGTGAGAATCCTGTGAGTGAATGGTTGGCTGCAGGGGGCCATGGGGTGGAAGGGGATGACAACTGACTGTGAGGCCTCCCTGTAGAACTGTGGGGTCCCCTTCCTTGGGGTCCAGTTTGGGGAGGGTCCATGGTATGGCCTCTCCCACGCTCCCCATACCTGTAAGTTCCTGTCGACAATCCAGTTGGTCTCAAAATCATCATCATCCTCTCCAAAGGGGTTGATGAGCTGCTCTGCCACCTTGGAGACAGGTGAGGCTCTGGAGCCCTCAGGTAGAACGCCTTGAGGCCCTGCGTCCCACTCTAACGTCTTAGCTCCTACCATTTCCTCGCCCCACGATGCCCCTCCTGCCTGACCACTGTCTTCAAAACCACAACCCCTTCCCTTCTGGACACTCAGCCCCTCTGACTTTCCTGAGCCCGTCCCTCTCTGAACACTGACAGCTGTCCCTGAGTGTGTCACTCAGCTGAAGTCACCACCTTTCTCTCACCGCATGTATCTTACCTGGAATTGCATTATTTTATTCATTCATTCATGTTTTCAAACATTTATTTATTCATTATTGTCTAATGCAACAGAGATATATACGGAGGCTATGCTGAATTAAAGGGTGGTCCAAGTGGGCAGATTACTGGATACTAATCTCTGATATACCCCAGCAAAGCCCCGCAGAGGTGATGAGGGTCCGGGGGACATCTTGCAAGCAATTGGGGCACCTCGGAAAATTTCAAGCATGAAAGTGGTGTGATCTGTTTTGATCTGTAGAAACCAAAGACAACTGGCGGCAGGGGGGAGGATATAGAGGCAATCACAAGAGCACGTGTGTGTGTGTGTGTGTGTGTGTGTGTGTGTGTGTGTGATACACACGGACAGGAGGGGGAGAGAGGAAGGCCCACACCACAACTACCAAAAAATAAAGGAAGAAAGAAGAGAGGGAGAAGTAGGTGGGAAAGAGAAGGAAGGAAAGATAAAGAGGTGGAGAGAAAACTGTGTTTTCTCTTGTTGGGAAGAGCACTCGCAGAGGTGGGAAGGAATACTTGGATGAGTCACCTGGGGTGGGGATGAGAGACACCCTCCTGCCCCCACAGGCATCTTGAGTAAGGATAGGTGGTTCCAATCTGCCTTCTAAAGGGCAGGGGTTAGTCAACCTCAGGGCTTTGTTTTACCAAGCAGAGGTGAGATGTGGCCTCACCAGCAGAGCCTGCCACTGCCACTCAGATTCCATGAATTCCCCTCGCTCTGGAAGAATCTGAGGAACATTCTCTTCAGGGGCCACCAAATGGTTAGACTGACTGAGCTTTCCCTGTCTTTCTTGCTGCTGAGTTCTGGGCGTGGGTGAAGCACTGGAATCAGACACAGGCCTCAAGCAGGTTCCTCCCCTCTTGGGGTCTCAAGTTCTACATATGTAACAACACGGCGAACATGCAGACCAGCGCACTGTGTTTGGGGCCCAACACCTTGCTTTCCTTATTTGAGACTCTCCTTTCCTGGTTGTCCATCCTTATCCCGGGCCGCTGCTGGCCAGGACCCCTCTGGCAATGCCTCCAGCCTGTCCAGGTGTGGAGAGACTCACCTTCAGCCAGCCAACGTAGAAGAAGAACTGCAGGAATGTGAAGAGGGGCACGACCAGGTCCAGCTCGTGGCCAGGGTAGGACCTGGCCGGGTTCAGAAACTGCCGCCCAATGAGGCAAGCCAGGAAGAAGCTGTACACTGCCACGGTCACCACCTGAGAGGAGAGAGATGAGGAGGCGGCAGAAAAGGGCTGGTGGGAACCCTGAAGTCAGGAAGCTCCCGAGGCCGTGAGTCCGATGCCTTGTTCTGACTTTCATACCCATGTGACTTTGGGTCTCCGTTAACTACTCTTTAAAATGGGGATAATCACATTGTCTCCACTGGGCTGGACCAGGCAGGAGCCTGGACTCTTAGAACTTGGCACTTCAAAGTCCAGACGCAACTCCCAGGGTGGGCTTTTTATTCAGCCTCTAGGTGAACCCTTCTCATCACAGGCTACTTCCTAGGTCCTTCTAGCCTCAGTTTCCCAAAGGGGCAGCCTCACCAGCCTAGTCCTCACCTGTGTGTACACCAATGGGACACTGATCCAGTCGTAGGCATACAGATGTCCACACTGAGTACGCAGGGTGTTCATTTCCTGGGGGGCAAGAGGGAGGGATGGAGTTCTGAGTACCACCTGCTCTCACAGGAGCACCCCCAGCTGTTCTCCAGGTATTAGGGTCTGGTGCTCATGGTCCAGCCCTGGTTGTGTGGTCATGGGCAGCTCACTAAACCCCTCTATTCCTTAAAACCTCCTCATCCAGCAAAAAGGAACCAAGATCTCACAGGCTCACTTAGAGAGGAGATAGGAGGGGCATTTTAGGAGGAATCACCTTGAGCTGTGGAATCCTGTTGGAAAAGATCCTACAACTCCACCACAGACTTTGGGAAGACCCTCAGGGGCTCAAGCCTTTTCTTTGTAGGAAACCTTGTTTCACCTGGGCCACACCCTTCCCACTCCGTGGCATCCCCATCTGTGCAGCGGGCTCACGTTCAGCAGGCTCTGGAGCAGAACAGGGTCCCGGATTCGGCCTCCAAGCCAGGCCTTCATTGCCAGGTTGGCAAACCACACCCAGGGCACCCAGAACGTGTTGTGTGGTAAGCTCCATTTTTCGAAATGCTTGTGTTCCGCGGGGGTCATAAAGCCTGCAGAGTAGAACGAAGAAGTCAGTGGGTGGGAGAATCTGCAGAACAGGTGCTGGCACCGGGTGACCAGACTGGGCCCCGCTGAGCCCACAGGGACCTTGGCACTCCTTTACCGTCTTTCAACAAAAAATTACTGAGCACCCACTATGCGTTGTGGGCTGAGCACGTGGGAGGAGACTATCTTATTAACCAGGATCAGGTCGGGCAAGGCCGAGGGGGAGGCCAGAGAACGATGTCACAGACTTCCAGACTAGAAACTGGAGATCAGCAGGGACAAGGGCAGAGGGAGGTAGAGCCTAGTACTCAACCAGTTCCCAAGCCGCCACGCTTTCCCTGGCCCTCAAGGATTCTTAGCCCTGCCTCGAACGCCTATCCTTCCAGGGTAAGCTCCTGACTCCACCCCGCCCAATTCGGCCCCCAGGTTTTGGCCCCACCCCGCTCCTGGTCCCCCCAATCCTCGAGTCCAAAGGACTCAGGCTCCACCCATCTCCCGCGTCCGCCAGACCCCTCAGTCTCTGGCCCCGCCCTGGCCCCGCCCACCACGGCCCCGCCCACCTGCTTGCACCAGGTGCTGGTGGCTCGGAAAGCGCTTGTAGACCGCGGTGCTGATGCTGCGCAGGATGAGCACGTTGCCCAGGTTGGCGTAGCGGATGAGCGTGCGCCGCAGCAGCCGGCCTTGCTCGTCCTTGCCCTCCACGAAGCCCGACACCAGGCTCATGAGGCGGTCGGGCCACGGCAGGTTCTCGTACTGGTTCCACCAGCGGGTCACGACCAGCGTCACATAGAAGCCTGGGCAGGAGGCGCGGGGGGTGGGGCGGAGGGGCGAGGGGCCGGGCTGCGGCCGGAGCCCAGCGCTGGCGACGCCGCCGTTTCTTACGTCTTTCTGATGCGAGCGACCCAGCCCCAACCTTCCCGGAAGGCGTTAGTGGGTGGAGGGGGCCAGGCAGAGCCTCGCTTGGAGGCGAAAGCGTCAGGCGTTATCTCTCCCAGGAGTCCCCTGCCGACCCCAGAAATCCGCTAGAGCCCCTCCCCTCCTGCGCAGGGGCTCCAGGGACCCTGATGTCGGCGCTTCCCTCGGACAGTGGGGTTTTGAGTGCTGACAGCAGGACGTCCTTCCTAATGTCTAACTTCGGTGTCTCTGGCTGCGTTCTGCACACTGCCACAACTAGAGAGGCACGACAAGCCACTGGCCTTGCTCCTCCCGCCCCTCCCATCCCATCTTCCCGTAGTCCGCCCCGGGCCTGTCTGGAGCCTGGGCGGCCACGAGACAGCCCGAAAGGGGAGCTCACCCAGCACGAAGGAAATGGGGATGAGCTGGATGTAGCTGTCGCAGTACAGAGTCAGCTTCTCAAACAACAGCTGCTGTTCCTCTGTGAGGGCCAGCCTGCGGACGGGGAGATGTGTGGACACTGTGAAGAGATGGCTGAGACTGTCGCCAGGTCCCGCCCGGGGTAGGAGTGGGGCCACCTCTGTGTTGTCCCACGTCTTCCCTGTCCCTTCCACTGGCCCGGCCCAGGGTCCCTCCTCCGGCAGCCCCGAACTGGACAGGCTAGAGGAGGCTTCTTTGGGGAGAATCCTCACACCCCTGGGTGAGGCATAGGAGGGAAGGTCCCGCTGAAGGAATCAGTTTTTGGCACCACTGACCCTTTGAAAAGAGCCAAGGGACAGTTGTTTAAAAAGCAGGTTGAAACGAAAGAGTGGTCTTTAAAGAGAGGGATGCACAGGCAGAGCACAGAGGATTTTCAGGGCGCTGCAGCTGCTCCGTGATGCTGTGCGGATGGGTACATGTCCCTGTTCGTTTATCCAAACCCAGAGCACGTGCAGCTCGGAGAGTGAACCCTGGTGTAACTGTGGGCTTTGGGCCATAAAGATGTGTCAGTGTGGGTTCATGGACTGTGACAAATGTGCCAGTGTGGGGGTGCTGATAGTGGGGGGCCTGTGGGCGTGGGGGAGCAAAGAGGCACATGAGAACTCTCTGTACCTTCTGTTCAACCTTGCTGTGAACTTAAGACTGCTCTAAAAAATAAAGTCTAATTTTTTTCTAAAAAGAGCCTCAGCAAAAACCAAAGAAGGCCAATGTGCTTTGTCATTAGTATTATTAGGAACTCAAGAGTTTTATGGATCTGCTGCAATGGCTCAGGCCTGTAATCCTAGCACCCAGGGAGGCCAAGGCGGGCGGATCATTTGAGCTCAGGAGTTCAAGACCAGCCTGAGCAAGAGCAAGACCCCGTCTCTACTAAAAAAATGGAAAGAAATTAGCTGGACTACTAAAAATATATAGAAAAAATTAGCCGGGCATGGTGGCATATGGCTGTAGTCCCAGCTACTCGGGAGGCTGAGGCAGGAGGATCCCTTGAGCCCAGGAGTTTGAGGTTGCTGTGAGCTAGGCCCAGCTACCTGGGAGGCTGAGGCAGGAGGATCCCTTGAGCCCAAGAGTTTGAGGTTGCTGTGAGTTAGGCTGACGCCATGGCACTCTAGCCCCGGCAACAGAGTGAGACTCTATCTCAAAAAAAAAAAAAAAAGTTTTATGTATTTGATATTTTACAATCCATTGTAGTCGTTAGTGGGTTTTTGATTTAAAGTGCTATCATATATTCTGTGATTATATCGGTTTTACATTTTATTATTTAGATAAACATTTTAATTAAAATATATATTTTATATTTGTACTGTGTGGGCCTGTGAGTGTGTGTGGGACTGAGTGAAGCAGGCCAGCTGAGTGGCCAGTAAGGCCTGTCCTCCGGGCCCTCCCTGGGTTGGAGGAAAGGTGGCTGAGGCCTTCTCCACCTGGGTGGAGCTGCCTTTCCAGTCTGACTTATTTTCTCTCCCCAGCCCCCAGCACCTGGTCAGGAACTCAGCTCAGCATCAGCCCCCAAGCTGGCTGGGAGGCCCTCTAGGAGCTCCGAGCCCCAGCCACATCCCTCCCAGGGCCCCCGGCCCCAGCCCTGCCACCTGTACCTGTAAATGAAGCGGATGGTGTAGTAGCAGAGCAAGAAGATGAAAAACTCGCCGTACAACAGCTTGTAGATGCTGCCCCGCCAGCACAGCAGCAGGCGGGAGAAGCAGCCCAAGCGGGCATTGGCCACTTGGCTTGTGTAGGTGATGGTCATGGCCAGGCACTGGGCTGCTGCAGGTGGGCTTGGGTCCTGGTGGGAAGACAGAGGGGGACACCAACAGAGGCCTTTCAGGACCCCTCCCTGCTCTGGGTCTTGGTTCTCTCATCTGGACACTGGGAGGTGGATGAGGGGGTCTTCAAGGCCCTCCCAGCTCTGACTGCATGTGGGAGGTGGGAACTCAAGATGGTGAGCCCGGAGGCTGCCCACAGCCTGGGCAGGGCAGACACTAATAGGTCTGTGTGTTGGCATTTGCCCTTATTTTGTATGGTGACAAAGGCGGTAAGAACAGCAATGTCCACCCACTGAGCTCAGGTCCTCTGAGCCAGGCAGTGCTCTGAGCCCATCTCGGTCATTAGCTCCCCAGGCTTCCCCACCTGCCCTGGGGTGAGAAGTGGGTAAGGGGCCAGGTCAGCCAGGTCCACCCACCATATTCCCACCCCCAGAAGAGAGCCTGGCTGGTGGAGGGGCTCAAATGTCTACTGTGTGGTGGCCCCAGGGCCTTTCTATCTGCTGGTGCTCCTGCCTGAGGGACAGTCTTCCTCAGAAAACTGCACGGCTCTTTCCCACTTTGGAAGGGATGTTCCCTACCATCCTACCTGGCATTCTCTGCTCCCTCACCTTGCTCAATTTTTCTAGATAGCAGTTATCACTACTTGAAATTACACAGGCTAGCTGCTTGTTCATGGCCTGTTTCTGCCTCAGGATGGGAGCTCCTATTGCATTCTCATAGGAGGTGCTCGATAACAAGTTGCTGAAGGAGCGAGTGATGCCTCCCCTACTTGTTCTGATGCAGGCACACTGGCTGTCTCTCTGTGCCCAGGGCACACCTAGCTCATTCCTACCTCACGGCCTTTGCACAGACATACGGCTGCCCACATGCCTGGCATGTGCTGCCTGTGTGTACACATCACACACACATGTGCAAGGACAGTCACCCAGCCCTGAAGGCCCGCAAAGCCCCAGCCCAGTCCGCCTGGGGCATCTCCTACTCACAGTGGGGTTCCAGGCTGGTCTGGCGATCCCACAGAAGGTCTGGCCACTAGGCTGGTGGGACTCTCTGGGACTCTGTGGCCAGTGCCCTGTCCACACTTAGACGCTGGCAATGCCCACGTGTGTGCTGAGCAGTCACTTGACTCCCTAAGCCGGGGCCTCCACAAAGGAGCCCTTGTCTTGGTCCCTTCTCGTAATCTGCTCACAAGCAACAACCAGCACAGACTGGCCAGGGCTCCTCTAATTCCTTCCTGGGGGGCGTTGGGCTGACACCAAGGCTGGAATTTAGGGCAACACCCATCTACCATGGCCCTAAAATCCAGAAGTTGAGAGATCTTCTCCACCAGTGTTCTGACCCTTGAGGTCTTGCAGGGAGAATTGGGTGTGTGTGTGGGGGGGGTGCGGTTGTAACTGGGCTTCAACAGCTGTGCCAGGAGCTACCCAGGAAGGGGAAGCCTCTGCCCAGGTCTCGGGGTCTTTGATAGCCCTGTGGGCTATGGCAAGAATACCAGGCTACAGTCAAAAGTCCCAGCTTCTGGTCCTGGCTCTGCTACCTGTATGTGGTGACCCTGGGTGGGTATCTGCTCCTCTCTTGGCCTCAGTGCCCCTGTCTGAAATGGATGGTCTTGCTCTGGAATTTCATCACCTCAGTAAGAGTGACAGAATTCTGCATATGCTGGTCAGGAGCTCTGATTGGCTGCTGGTGACATCATGGGTTTTTCTGTCTGTGATTGGTTGGCAGGACTCATTAGTAAGTTGCTGCAGAGCTATGGAAGGAGAAGGTGGGCAGGGGGTTGGTGTTGGGGGGCCCAGCCAGATGGAAGGTGACAGAGCAGCCCTGGTGTTTATGCTGCTGGTTTCCAGCCAGCCAGTACAAAATGGGGTGTGTGCCCAGATCCCCAAGGGCAGCTGGTTAAAATCTCGGCAGCTGGTTCAATACATTATAAAACATCAGTCCATACTCAAGGGCTCTCCCAAGCCGCTGGAAGTGATGGGTTTCTGCTGATGTGTTCACGTTGTATTGTTAAGTGAAAAGAGCAGAGCTCCAAGCGGTGGTAATTCTTGTTCTTTTGGGGATGCAGAATCACCCAGAATTTTTATCAAATGTGCACCTTCTCATGATCTTCCTCCAGAGTCTGATTCTGTGGCCTTGGGGATGTTGTGTTTTTATCAAGCAGGGCAGGGGATTTTGATGTGAGTGGTCTTGGGACCATAGTTCAGAAGCCCTGATTTGCAATATGACCCTGAGCCTTAAAATAAATCCACTCTCCTCCTCCCCGCCCCTCCCACTCCTCTCTCCCACCCCTTCCCACCCTGCTCGCTCTCAGACATAGTAAGCATTAGCAATGCTGAGACTGCAGGTGATTCTTGTACACACCACTCTTGCCTTTATAATTATCTTCCTGGGGGTGGGGCTCTATTTCACAACGACCTTCGGTACTTTTCTAATCACAGCAAACAATAAAGCTATTGTTATGAGAGAGTCTATTCTTAGACCAGAGACAGCCTTGTAGAAGTATTTGCTGCCTCCCTGCTGTCCCATTGCTGTCCTTAACTGAAAGAGGGAAAGAAGTGGCTTTGCTTGAGCCTCAGTCTCCTCATCTGTGAAATGGGGCAATAACGCCTGCCTCGGCAGCCGGGTGAGAATGAGGGACGGGAAACATGTTAGTCAACTCTCCAAACCAGTGGTTCCCATGCCTGGCTGGCTGTTAACTTTTCCTGGTCCAAACCACTGATGCCTGTGTCCCACCCTACAAATTTTGATTCAATTGGTCTGGATGGGCCCCAGGCATTGGTAGTTTTTCAAGTTGTTCAGGTGATTCTACTTTGCAGCCTGGGTAGCAAATCACTGCTGTAATTGTTTCTCTATCTTGCATTCCTCTTTCCCACCAACACATACTGACACTCAGGAGAGAGCTTTCCACTTAGCAGATGATTAATAAATATATTTTAACTGAAGTTAAAACATGTGCCTGGCACATTGACGCATGCTCTGTGTTCAGGAATAAATGAAAATCCTGCCTCTGTGGAGATAGGTTCCTGCCTCCCCTATGGTGGCCACTAGAGGGAGCCCTTGACTAGCCGGCTCTGGCCTGGGAGGCCTGGTCCACTGCTCAGGGTCAGTGCAGACCACGGAGCTCTCACTGGAAGGCTCCTTCACCTCGTTGACCATGACCAGCAGCCATAGAGCCATGACAGGGAGTTGAGAGACCCCTGGAGTTGGGAGACCCCTGAACCGCAGGCTCCTTGGCATATCCCAGAAGTACCTCTGACAATGCTTCCCCAGTGTCCCTTTCCCTCCCGATGCCCCAGGATGTCCCACGAGACACCCCTGGAGCAGCTGCTCCTGGCCCCACCCGAGAGCTAAGACAGGCATACCCTGGCACAAGTCATGGTCTCTCCCACTGGGTCTCAGCCATGCACATGTCCCCAGCCAGCCGGGCATGGCTTAGGCACATAGCAAATCCACAGCGAGTGCTGACTGACCCCAGCCATGCTTGGATGAAGGGCCCCAGAATCGACCCCTGCAAAAATGCACCCAACTTAGGTCACTCTCTTCTGCTTCCCGTTCCACAAAGTAATCATTCAGCAAACTACCTCTCATTCTAGAACTGAGCCTAATCTAATTCCTGCCTCCAGGTATTCATAGTCAGATAAAAACTGAGGCAATACTTAAATAACTCTAACACAGAATGGCATGACCTGAGATCTGTGCCAAGCGCACAGAGGTCAGGGAAATCTTTACAGGGGAGGGAGCATTTGAGTTGGGTCTTGAAGCATGAGTAGGAGTATACTGAGCTGAGAAGAATGGAAGAGCATTACCTGTCAGGGGAACAGCCCATGAAAAGTCACAGAGGTATTACTGAGGGAAGGTTCGGTATGGCGTTCTTATTCACATTTTACAGAGGAGGACACTGAAGCTCAAGGCCTGCTTTGTTCCAGGTCGCACAGCTGTAACTGACTTGAGACTGGAATCTGGGTCTTCTGATTTTGGATCCTGTGTCCTTTCCACTACCCAGCACCGGCTCTGTAGTGGAGGTCGGTTTTTGAGGATGGATTCGTACCTGTCAGAGCAGTGGTCTCTGTGGGGGTTGAAGGGAGGTCCAAGGGATGGGGGATGCACAGAAGGGACTTTGACTGCAGCAGAGCCCATGCTCTGGAGCCCCCGGGCAGAGAGCCATCTCGGGGGGCAGTCACAGCAGAGCTGGGCAAATGGGTGGAGGTTCCAGACGCAGAACGCTATGGTCTTCGCACCTAGGATCACCATGGCAACAGGAGCGTCACAGAGGGCCTGCCACGATGCCCTTCCAGGCCCTGTCTCAGCTGGGCAGGAAGAAAGGGACCCAGTCTGGCTGGGGGCAGAGGGCAGGGGCCCCCAGGGTGGCCAGTGAGGCCTGGGGGCTGCCTCCAGGCTCTATGTAGGGCATCTGCCAGCCCACACCTCTCTTGGGCCAATCGTAGAACAAACAGGGCAGAGGCGAAGAGAGAAAAGGAGGGACTTGGCACACCTGGACAGCGGAGAGGAGGGATATTAGCAGTCCAGGGTCCAAAGGCAAGACAGACAACAGCGGCTCTTCCCTGGGGTCAGGCAGCCCTGATCCCTGAAAGGCTGGGTAGACTCAACTTTCGAAGAGATGAACACATTTTAGCTCTGGCCACTGCAGAAAGATGGCGCCAACCAGGGGAGGCAGGGAGAAGCTGGGGTACACCTGGGTCCTGCTTCACCAAACCCAGTACCACCAACGACAATGGAATAGCATGGAACAGGCCACAGCTGGCCCAGAGACACAAAGCAAGAGGATGCACCACAGCTTGGGGAGAACACTGGGATCCCTGAGCGGCCTGTCCCCCATGGACTCTGCCTTGCTGAGGCCAGCCAGGTGAGGACTGACCCATCCACCTCCCACCCCACCCCCACGCCACCAGCTCAGAGCTGGGGTTAATGGGCAGGGGGGGAGAGGGAGGCACACCATGGGTCAGGCTTCTAGAGAGCTGTGTCAGGTGCGGGACCACCTGGCTGCTGTCGCACGTCCACTACCAGTCAGTGGCCTCAGTGTCCTCATCTCAAATGGGTGTGAAGTTTGACACGCCCCAAAAGAATGTTGATGGTTTTCCGTCCAAAGAAACTGAGGCCTAGAGAAAGAAAATGACCTGCCTGAAGTCACAAAGAACTGGAATTGGGACTGGGCAGTGACAGCGGGTCCCTGTCTCGGTCAGTGCAGCGTCTCTCCGCTGCTCCAGGCTGTTCCTGCGGTTCAGTTCCATGGACATGCGCTGATGCCAACCGTGCTTAGCACTGCCTTGGGCATCGTGAGAGGGAAAGAAGAGAAGAAACAATATTTTCTCCCAAGTTTTGAGCACTTACTGGGTGCCAGGCAGTGCAGTAAGTGCTTTTTAGAAACGGCGTCATCCAATCATCAGAACAAAGCCCGGGGGAATAGGAAGGGTGGACAGAGGTGCTGGAGGTTAGCACAAGGACAGACCGATGCGCCTGAGCCCCGTCGTGAGGATCTTTTAGGTGGACAGGGTCACCGGGCAGGCCGCCTCAGCTGCCTTTTCCTGCCTCAGATGCAGGTTGGCTCAGCGTAGCGTGGGCTTCACAGAGACCCCGTCTCTACGAAAAACCGAAAAATTAGCCAGGCATCACCTGTAATCCCAGCTACTCGGGAGGCTGAGGCGGGAGGATCGCTTGAGCCCAGGAGTTGGAGGTTGCTGTGAGCTAGGCTGACGCCACAGCACTCTATCTGGGGTGACAAAGCAAGTCTCAAAAAAAATGAAAAAAACAACAAAACAATTGTTTTTTCCTATTCTGTAGGTTGTCTTTTTACTTTCTTGAGGATGTTCTTTGACACATAAAAGATTTTAATTTTGATGACATTAAAGCCTTTTAATGAATTGCAGTGGATTTTGACCTTGCAAAATCCAAGATTGTAAAGATTTAACCATATGTTTTCTTCTAAGAATCTCATAGCTTTAGCTATTTGACCTATTTTGAGTTAATTTTCATGCATGGTGTGAGGTAAAGATCCTTCTTTTGCATGTGGATATTCAATTGTCCCTTCTCTATTTGTTGAATAGATCATTCTTTTCCTCAATGAATGGTCTTGGCACCCTTGCTGAAAATCAATTCATGATAGATGAATGGGTTTATTTTTGGTCTCTCAATTCTATTCCATTGATCTATATGTCATCCTTACACAAGCACTACACTGTTTTGATTATGTAGCTATGTAGAAATTTTTTTTTTTTTTTTTTTTTTTGAGACAGAGTCTCACTTTGTTGCCCTGGCTAGAGTGAGTGCCGTGGTGTCAGCCTAGCTCACAGCAACTTCAAACTCCTGGGCTCAAGCAATCCTTCTGCCTTAGCCTCCCGAGTAGCTGGGACTACAGGCATGCGCCACCATGCCCGGCTAATTTTTTCTATATATATATATATATATATATATATTTTTTTTTTTTTAGTTGTCCAGATCATTTCTTTCTATTTTTTTTGGTAGAGACAGGGTCTTGCTCTTGCTCAGGTTGGTCTCAAACTCCTGACCTTGAGCGATCCACCTGCCTTGGCCTCCCAGAGTGCTAGGATTACAGGCACGAGCCACCGCGCCCAGCCTATGTGTAGAAATTTTTAAATCAGAAATGTGCATTCTCCAACTCTGTTCTTTTTCAAGATTGTTTTGTCTATTCTGGGTCCCTTAAAATTCCACAGGAACTTTAGGATCACCTTATCCATTTCTGCAAAAAAGGCAGTTGGAATTTTGGAGGGATTACTTTGAGTCTGTAGATCACTTTGCCATTTTTACAATATCTAGTCTTCTAATCCATCGACATGGGATATCTTTTCACTTATTTAGGTCTTTAAGTTTATTCAACAATGTTTTGTAGTTTTGAGTGTACAAGTCCTGCACCTCCTTGGTTAACAATATTCCTAAGTATTGTATTCTTTTTGATACTATCGTAAATGGAATTATTTTCTTAATTTCATTTTCAGATTATTCATTGCTGGTATATAGAAATACAACTGATTTTTGTATGTTGATCTTGTATCCTGCAACTTTGTTGAATTCATTTACTAGCTGTAATAGTTTTTGTGTGGATTCTTTAGGCTTTTCTATATACAAGATTACGCCATCTGTGAATATAGTTTTACTTCTTCCTTTCCAGTTTGGATGCCTTTTATTTCTTTTTCTTGTGTAACTGCCCTTGCTAATACTTCCAGTGAAATGTTGAATAGAAGTGGCAAGGCCAGCCATCCTGATCTTGTTCTGATCTTAGGAGGGAAGCTGTCAGTCTTTCACCATTAAATATGCTATTAACTGTGGATTTTCACAGCTGCCTGTTAACAGGTTCAGGAAGTTCCCTTCAATTCCTAGTTTTATGGATATTTTTATCATGAAAAGGTGTTGGTTTTGTCAAACTGTTTTGCTGCATCAATTGAGAAGATCATATGGTTGTTTTCTTCATTCTAATAACGCGATATATTACGTAGGCCCCTCCGTATCTGTGGGTTCTGTATCTGTAGATTCAGCCAACCACAGATAGAAAATATTAAAAAAAAATGGATGGTGGAACCTGTACTGAACACATACAGACTTTTTTCCTTGTCATTATGCCCTAAACAATAAAATATGAGAACTATTTACACAGCATTTACATTGTATTAGGTATTATAAGTAATTGAGAGATGATTTAAAGTATACAAGAGGCTGTGTGTAGGTTATATGCAAATATTATGACATTTTATTTATTTTTGTATTATTCTTATTTATTTATTTTTTTAGAGATGAGGGCTTTGCCATGTCGCCCAGGATGGCCTTAAATTCCTAGGCTCAAGCAATCCGCCTGCCTCAGTCTCTGGAGTAGCTGGGACTACGGGCGCGCACCACTGCACCTGGCTAACACCATTTTATACAAGAGACTTGGGCATCACAGATTTTGGTATCCAAGGAGGATCCTGAAGCCAGTTCCCCACGGTACATTGATTTATTTTCATGTTGAACCACCCTTGCTGGCATTCCCAGGATAAATCCCATGTGGCCGTGATGAATAATCTTTTTAGTACGTTCTGGATTTGATCTGCTAGTATTCTGTTGAGGATATTTGCATCTGTATTCATAAGGGATGTTGGTCTGTAGATTTCCTTCCTTGTTATCACTTTGTTTGGCTTTAGTTTCACGGCAATACTGGCATCACAGAATGAGTTATAAGGTATACTCTATTTTTTGGAAGAGTTTGAGAAGGACTTTTTATTCTTTAAATATTGGAGAATTCATCAGTGATAACAATTTGGTCCTAGCCTTTTCTTTTTTTTACTTTTTAAAAATTTTCATATATTTAGTGGATGCAAGTGCAGTTTTTTTACATGGATAAAGTGCATAGTGGTGAAGTCTGGGCTTTCAGTGTAAATATCACTCGAACAGTGTACATTGTACCCATTAAGTAATTTTTCATCCCTCACCCCCTTTGACCCTCTCACTTCCTTCTCTGTCTCCAGTGTCTGTTATTCCACTATGTCCATGTGTCCATGTTATTTAGCTTCCATTTACAGTGAGAACATGCAGTATTTGACTTTCTGTTCCTGAGTTGTTTCACTGTAGATGATAGCCTCCAGTTCCATCCATGTTGCTGCAAAAGACATAATTTCATTCTTTTTGATGGCTGAATAGTATTCTGTGGTATATACCATATTTCTTTACCCAGTCATCCACTGATGGACACTTAGGTTGATTCCATATCATTGCTATTGTGAATAGTGCTGTGATAAATATACAAGTACAGGCGTCTTTTTGATAACAATGACTTCTTTTCCTTTGGGTAGATACCCATTAATGGGACTGCTGGATTGAATGGTAGTTCTGTTCTTAATTCTTTGAGAAATCTCCATACTGTTCTCCACAGAGGTTGTGCTAATTTACATTCCCACCCACAGTGTATGAGTTTTCCCTTTCTCCACATCCTCACCAACATCTGTTATTTTTTGACTTTTTAATAATAGCTATTCTTACTAAAAATGTATCTCACTGTGGTTTTAATTTGCATTTCTCTAATGATTAATGATATTGAACATTTCTCATATGCTAGTTGGGCTTTCGTATAGCTTTTTTTGAAAAATGTCTGTTCATGTCCTTTGTCCACTTTTTAATGGGGTTATTTGTTTTGGGTTTGTTGTTGTTGTTGTTATTGTTGAGTTGAGTTCCTTGTAGATTCTTGATATTCGTCCTTTGGCAGAGGCATAGTTTGCAAATGTTTTCTCCTGTTCTGTAGGTTGTTAGTTCACTCCATAAATTATTTCTTTTGCTGTGTGGAAGCTTTTTAGTTTAATTAAATCCTATTTGTCTATTTAGTTTTTGTTGCATTTGCTTTTTAGATCTTAGTCATGAATTCTTTGCCTAGGCCAATGTTCGGAAGAGTTTTTCCTAGGTTTTCTTCTAGAATTTTTATTGTTTCAGGTCTTATATTTAAGTCTTTAACCCATCTTGAGGTAATTTTTGTATTTGGTAGGCAATAGGGGTCCAGTTTCATTCTTCCGTATATAATAGTCTTTTCTTTATTGGAAGTTTTAAAATTATTGATTCCATCTTGTATTTGAGATCTATTCAGGTCTTCTATTTTTTTTTTTCAGTCAAATTTGGTAGTTTGTGTATTTCTAGGAATTTGTACATTTCTTCTAGGTTATTTAATCCATTAGCACACAATTGTTCATAGTATTCTCATAATCTGTTTTATATCTAAAGTTGGTAGTAATTTCCCTGATTTCATTCCTAATTTTAGTCTTCTTTTTTTTTTTTTTTTCTTTTTGAGACGAGTTTCACTCTGTTGCCTTGTCTAGAGTGCCGTGGCGTCAGCCTAGCTTACAGCAACCTCAAACTCCTGGGCTCAAGCAATCTTTCTGCCTCAGCCTCCTGAATTTCTGGGACTACAGGCACCTGCCAACACACCTGGTTAATTGTTTCTATTTTTAGTAGA
>CAUYSK010096943.1:0-74651 GCA_963575035.1 Avahi laniger | reverse complement strand
GTATTTTTATGAAATACCGTGAGCCTTAATATTTCAGATTAAACAGAAAATAAGAGTATAGAATGGAAACATGATTTAGAATTTCCTAAGGGATAATCTAAGCAGTTTCAATATTATCAGAAAAGGAACCTTGATATTTTTATGACTTTATGTTTAAAGAAAAGGCTATTTTATTTGCTAAAAACATATTGCTAGTGCTGCTTTTATGTATTGTGTGGATTTATTTATTTTTAGTTATGATAGATAAGTTATCAAAATTCTTTCTTATGGAAGTTGGAATTAAAGGAGGCAAAAATATCATGACAAAGATAGAATGAGATTTTTGATAGTATTGCTGAGCAAATAAAAATGCTTGTGAAATAAGTGAATATTGTAGAAATAACAACAAATGAAAAGTTAAAGATAATACATATGACCTCATCAGTTAAATTATGCAAGCTATAAATTTTCATGACCAAAAGGAATTTGAAGTGTGTGAAGACCTTACATCTTCTTAATAGAAAAGATTGAATGTGTGCTTTTTCAGTAATGGTACTTACTACAATATATTTTTATCATATGATTACCAACCTTTTATCCCATTAGATTTTAAGATTTATTAGGGTAAAGAAGAGGTACAAAAGTCTCCTATGTGAGTCAACATGGGTAATAATGAATCTAAGTAAATATTAACAATTTGGATTTTGATATCTCTGGGATGTTTCTGTCTCCTTGAATTTACCATATGCAATATTTGACTTACCTAATTAAATCTCAGGGTTTAATTATGGAATGTGTTATATTTCATAATAGTGAATTCACATTTAGTTATATTTAGTTGTGGACGTCACACTTTTAAAGAGTTATATTCAAATTGAAATGTATGCAAGGGAAATAAACAGTTATGAAATAATATAAAGAATAATTGCTGGAAGCTGAGTTTGCTATCCTGGGGATAGCAATGAGTCAAATGGGAAGGGTGGTAGAATACATTTGTTGCCTTCAAATATTTGGAAAGCAGATTAACGTGTGGTATCAGATACAATGATCCCCACGGATATTGCTGGATCTCATTTGCTAGAAGGCTAACAATTTCCATGAAAGACAAAGTTATCTGCCTCAGAAAGTAGAAAACTTTCACCATTTGTGGTCTCAAAACATATTCTGACAAAAACAGACATTTTAAGAGGAAATAAATGTCAGAAAGTTATTTTTTTTCAGATTTCTTCTAAACCTGATATGATATAAATCTTCACTTGTGGTTAACTTCTGCAAATTAGGTTTTGGCATCTAAAACAAAGTGATATTCTTACTATATAAATGTTCCACTCATTTATTGGTGTCAAACTATGAAATCAACTTGTTCTTTGCGTTATCTGTAAATAAAATTTTTTTAGGTTAAAGTCATTAATTTTTTCAGCTGTGCTATAAATCTGACATCTCAAAATGGTTCTTTCATTTTGGTAGAATTTGTATTTCATCTAGCACATTGAAAAATGCACTTTCTATCACATGGTGAAATCTGCAGTTTAATAATTCATCAAAATGTGTGGCAGCTAATGGATCTTTTGAACCCTCCCTTTGCCTCTACTTGAATGATTTTTGCCTTTGTTCTGTACCATAAAAAGGGTCTTAACATGTGGAAGAAATCGTCAGAAACTTGAACAAGATTTTATTTTTATACATCTAAAACTGAACAAATTCTTGAGAATGACAGGGCTATCAAGGAAGTTTGGCATCCATCTGGGAAGAATAGCCACCACAATTGACCAATCCTCAGGCAAGTCAATGGGTGCCAACATAACAAAGCAGTCTCTGGACAGTCACTTTTCATAGTGCAGTCAACCAAGCATACAGATGTTGCCACTCCTGTTGTTACTTTTTCAGGGGGGAGGGGGGAAAGAAAATATGTGTCAACCAAGTAACTGAGACCTGAAGCTGTTCTATTCTGTATCCATCCACTGTACTTTTTGTTTTATTTCTAGAGAAAATCAAAAGAAAAATATTCGGTGTCAAAAATCATGTGGAAAACATGGGGAAATGAAAAGTGCATTGGCCTAGCAATGACATATTAATACCTTGGGCCCTTGCTAGTGTTCAGTGTATTTGATTAGTGTGTATGATATTCTTTTATTGTTGTGAAGGTCGTATTTCTAGTCCTATGGCCTTAACAGTATTAGACAACTTCATAGTTAATGAAACGCAAAGACATACCCAATGCACCCTTTAGCTGTATATGATGTCAACGCATTCAAGGTTCAGTCCTCAAATGCAAGTAGATAATATAATCAGTGAGATTGGAGAAGTGATTTATTATCATAGTTTGATAGAATGTGTTTAACCTATGGTGATCTATTTAACAGACCCTGATGATAGATAGGCTTTCAAATGATTAACCTTAAATGCACATCATAATTTACCTGGAAATCCATCCCAAAGTACTATTTTGCTAAATAACATTAAGGAAGATGAGCTATGAATTCTAATATATATTATAATGAAGATGGTTAAGTAATCCTCTTTTTTGGAGAAACAGGTTGCAAATTACATGAAATATCAATTTTGATGTGTAAATGTATACTTATATACATACAAAATTTACAGGTAATCTTACAAACATTTTTACCTTACATAAATAAATTTCATTTTAATGTTCCTGGAAATGATCACTTTAATCATAAGAATTATTCTTCAATAATTTAATTCCTATTGTGTATGTTTATCTATATTTCAATAATTTTACAATAGCTAAAATTGCAATTACCTGGAAAGTTCTTTGTAGAAAATCAATGAGATATCCAATACTGATTTTTTTCTATTTTAAGTTATTTTAGAGCTACATTTGGCAAGTCTGTATTATTAGCATTTAATTACATATCTATTATGTAGGGGAAAAAGGGCACAAAATTTATTCCTTCTTCTTGAGAAGTTAACATTAAATTACATTAAATTATTTAAATCTCAGATGTTTATTTTTAATTTTTCATTTCAAATAGAGATTCTCTCTTCTTTCATGGTTATTAATTACTTCAAAAATAAAGCCCACGATTTTTTGAAGAATCTTGCTTGATATGCAAAAGGCCTAAGGGCATATTTTATATAACCAGTCCCATCTCTTGTACCCTTTCCGTTTTAATTTCTCCTCTACCCTAGCATGTCCCAAGAGGATTTCCACGGTTAAAATATATTTAGTTTAAAAAATTAAACCAACCCCCTCAATATATCAATGCACTTTTGTGAAATTTCCAAGCACGAGAGGATGTAATATCGTTTTTCTTAAGCTTAATGGACCCCAGACACCTTTCATTACTGAATATATCTTTTGAATAATTCTCTAAGGAATACACTGTGTAAAATGCTTCAACTGCAACTATGGTTTTTTTTGTTTGTTTGTGTTAGACAACAGGCAGATTGTCTAACCTCTCCACCTGTATATGTATGAAAAACCTTCTCTGCATTTCTCCTACTGTTAAAACTTTGTGCACCCTCCTTCAAGGATGTTTCACTGTCACTTCTTTTCCCTATATTCCCCTTACTTCTACAGGCTATGGCAATTCATTACTGTCATTGGATCTTGTATAGTTTTTTGTGTTTTTCTCTATCTTAGTAGTTTTCATATTATTTCATTAATTTCATATATCATCAAATCTATGGCATAATTAGTTGTATCATGTACCAAAATTTTTAATCCTTTACGAAACAAAAACTCACTGTTGATATAATTAATAGACACTATTTCATTCTACTTAAAATTATCTTACACTAGTATAAATGTTGCCTATAGGCTTATTGAAACATATATTTTTATGATGTAGCATTTTTGTGCATATATAAGAACAAAAATATGAGTGAAATAAAGAGAGTAAAATGTTTCTAAAACTATCCTAAATTCTCCGACTTTCAATAAATTACTTTTAAACTTGGGTCATCAGTGTTTGCTATTCAGAATCATTCTTTGTCCTCAAGAGGATTGATAATTTTCTTAAGAGAATGCCCCAGTACTATCTTTGGAGTTTTCTCCCAGCCACAGTATGTCATTTTTTAAGTTTTGATGCTAGTATTTTCTTCATCATACAAAAAGTTTTCATGCATGTGAAAACAATGATAACTCTATGACGATGGAAGCTTGACAAACTAAGATTGTAATACACTATTGATCATAAAACACATCCTAACTTTAGATATGTTGCAATATGATAAATAGGGACCTTAGAATTGATGAATTATGGTATTTTTCCATTTCCCCAGTAAGCAGTGTACCTCTTCAAAGCAGGATTTTATCATTTTCAGAAATATCCACTGGCACTCTCAACATGGCCCCCCTGCGGCCCCTCCCCCAGTCGACACATGCACACATTTTTTTGGCACATTTCTGAGAATCAATATGCTCTTGTTGATTGCCTTTGTATGAACTATCCACTACTGAGCTCTATGACACATATCCATTAAACACCTTTGATGTTATGAATTGTAAACTGAATGATGAATGGATGAATAGGTTTGTACAGGTTTGGAATAATTGAACAATATTTCACTAAGTCTTAAAGATTTCCTCATAGTAGGAGGTAAGTTTGCCAATATTGAGCCAATGTGCCCTTTAAAATTTAAGAGCTTTCTTCTATCTCTATATGAAGCCAAGACGTCTGATTGCTTACTGTTATTCATTAATTATATCTATAATGACCAAACAATAGAATAATATACTTCCTGGTAATTTCGATGCATACTGACAGAAAATTTTTCTGCACAAATTACACTCAGCAAAGAGCTCTACTAATTTACAGGAACATCCTTCCCATATGCATGTTAAAAATACAACGAATTTGTTTCCTAAAACATAAGTATGTTTCTGTGGACAGACAGAACATTGACCAAATGATCTGAGCAGTCTTCAATGCTAACAGAAAATGGTGACTTAAAAAAAAATTAATCTCATTTTACTCACACAATTCAGCAATCTGCTAACTTGATTTGTTTAATGATAATTTAACATGGTATGAAAATCTGTCTGGGACTATTTCCAAATTCAAAACAGAAAGTACAGTTAATACTCCCTAAGCAGATGCTTTTATCTTGAATAAATCATTGTTTATGAGAAAGCCACAGCAGATTATGGGTCAAAATATCATAATCCAGAAATTTGGGATTTTTGAACCTTAAGTAAGAATGTTATTCATAATAATCTGTCATTTTTGTTGTGGAACATTTAAGCTAACTTTTTAAATGTTGATAAAACATTTAAAATAACTTTTAGGAAACATTCAATTTGAGACAAGAATAATTTATGCAAAAGTATCATTCTCTTTGTTTAACAACTGTGCTGTATGATTCATTTTCTGAGTTTAACATGAACAAAATACGGATGCTGGGCATCAAAATTTTACATAGGAGTTAAAGTAAGCCAGTTGTATTTAGAAAGGTATAAACACATTTTTTTCCTCTTTAGCAAACAGTACCTCTTAAAATACATAAAAGAGATAAATGAAAATAATGAGATAAATATTGCAATCTACTGAGTCATGTAATATACTTCCATTCAAAGGAATAAATACAGCAATGAGAGTGTGATTTTGATCTAAATAAAGAATAATTTTGAGACTGTTTTTTACAGAGTAACATCTTTTTTTTCAATTTTGCCTGCAGAGTAGAGCTATAAAAAATTAGTTTATTGTAGTCTTATCATGTCCAAAATAGCCAGTATCTATTTGTGCATGCATGAGTGTGTGTGTGAGAACATATCAGAACTTAGTAAAGTCAAAAAGAACATTGTCCCAAAACATTTTGAGTATAAAAAATATGAGAGTCTAAGCTACTGTTAAAATATTTAGAAGTATATCAGTCTTTATTAATTTAATGAAATATTAAATACTTTAAAATTTTTCAGTGTTTTTTATTTATTCTCTTGTAATAAGCACAAAAAGTATTTAATTTACTTACATAATTTCTGTTATTGACTGGCTAATACATCAATACATAGTGCACAAATTCCTTTGAGGAGTTTTGGAAGTAGCCTCAATTATTTTGTGAGGGAAATGGAATAACCACTATGCTACGGAAACCTCAACCTCAATTATTTTGTAATGATTGTTAGTATATATATTAGATACTAAGAACTGAAACATAATTGATGAATTCTAATTTCTGTATCATTCTCAGAAACTAAGAAGGTTGAGCAACTGCATCAAATATTTTTAACATGGAGAATTTACTTCTAAAAAGGCTAGCATTTTGTACTGTAAATGCATCACTATTTTCCATATGTAGTCATCATAAAATAACTTAATATAAATATTTGAGTCATTTAATTAAAATATATGAATTTCATAAAAATATCACTATGTTCAAAGAGAATATAAATCTTAATTATTGCCTATATTTCAATTATTATGCCATTTAATTATGGATGAAACTAGAAGGAAGGTATAGTCCATGAATATATATTTTTTAATTGCAGAAATCATCATATTTTAATGGAGCAGTGCTGTTGCAATGCACAAATCCAATACTACTATCTGAAAAAGGACTCATCTGGAAGTTTATTTATTTATTTCCTTTTCTAATTTCATTATAGTGTACCTTCTCGGCTAAAAAGCTAAAAATAACCAAACAATATAGCAACAATGAACACATATGTACACAAAAGAAAATCTACAGATTTCTAATCTCACTTGCAACTAGATCGTTTCTGGATCATTTAGATTCTACAGTCTGATGCACATCCATGATTTTTGATTCAGAACTGAATTAAGTGATAGGGAAAAAGCATCATGCAAGGCTTCCATTTATTGATACAAATTGCAGCAAGTCTTCTTGAGGTGGTGGCTTCCCAAGGCCTCAGCAACAGCTTGGTCAATCACGGCAGTAAACAGTATAAGCCAAGAGTCTGAGAATTATTGCAGGAAACCTGATGTAGAACCTACCACTTTAGGACTACAAATGATTTGTAAGCTACCTAGGACTTGGTTATATTCATTTGTGCAAGAGTGGTTTCTTTTATTTTAAACTGACCTGTGAGTATTACAGCAGTAGCTGTTAGGAACATTTATAGCTTTCACTCTCACAAAGAAATGAGTCATTTTGACTGATAGTCTGATGCTTTTTTAGATTTACAGGTGGTGAGCACTCATCTACTATTAAAGGATGGGAAATGATCTGAACTGTATTTTTAACTGGATCACTCGTGCTGGTATATTGAGCAAAAGTCCAAGGACCATCAAAGAAGAAGTAGAGACACGAGTGAAATGCCAAGTGAAGAAGAGAGAATACTTCAAAGGTATTCTGCAATGCCAGCATCACTATAATGCTAAAAACAAAGACATTAGAACAAAAGCAAAGTACAGAACAGTAGCCTCATAAGCACAGTTACAAAAATTTTTAATATAGTATTAGCAAATCTAATACAGCAATATATGAAAAGTGTAATATATCATGACCAAGTTGGATTTATCACAGTATGCAAGATGGATGTAACTTCTGAAAAAATCAACTTTCAAAGTATGTATGTGAGGACAATGCAGCTTTTGAAAATCATTCAATCAATATTAACAGATTGAAACAGAAAAAAAGATCATCTCAATAAATGCCGAAAATATTTGTCAAAATTCAACAACAATAGATATTTTTTTAAATCTCAGACCATTCAGAAAAGAAGGGGAATGCATCAGTCTTTTAAAGGCCACATACGAAAAGGTTCTGCTTCAATGTTGGCTGTTTGAAACCACGGGAATGGAGTGGGTTGCCCATTAATACCATGTATTAATCAAATTAGAAAAGAGATGACCTAGGGACAGACCTTTTGTTAAACTGAAAATCAGATAAACTAAGGGAAGTATGGCATAAACACTTCAAAGATGGTTGAGAATCTGTTGAAAGTGATCCACATTCTGGAATGGCTGCAACAAGCAGAACATTTGAGAATGTTGAACATGTACGGGTTAAGTTAAAAGACGCCGGGAGAACTATGTGAGGTCCCAAAGTACCTACTTTGAAGGGGACTGAGACATCATTGTCCTATGTACAGTGCTTCTTGTATCTTATATCTTCTTCAATAAATGTCTCTATTTTTCATATTACATAGCTGTATACATTCTGGACAGAACTTTTCTGTGTGTGTGTGTGTGCATGTCTGTATAAATAAATATATATATATATTTTTTTGAGAAAAGATGGTTAAACATCAGCAAATATCTCAATGAAAGATATGAAAGATATGGACTGAAACAAGATATGGCAATTAGATCTTTGGCTATCTCTGGAAAAACTATTTAGGGTAGAATTACAAGGATAAAGCTATATTGCAGGAAATCAACTGGTGGAAGTGAGGCATTTGAGACAATAAACATCAATTACACTACCTACATTAAGAATTTTGGTGATAAGTGGATTGATTGGGATGGCTTTAGAATGGCCTTTGGACCATTTGAAATCCGTACTTAATATGAGAAAGACATGCAAGTATTTATTTCCTAAGAATAATGTGGCAATGGAAAGTAAAATTTATAAATACATCAGAGAGAAATAGCTATTATAAAAACAGGATCTTGAAAGAAGAAGGGTGGCAAGAGATCAGAAATTGTGGTCATAATAGGGTTGGTAGTAAAGATTTAAGAGTTTTTCATTTATCTTTAAAAATATGAAGTAAAAATTACTTATTATTTTTAGTACAGTTTCAAGAGAGTTGTATGTTTTAAAACTACTTAAAATAACATAAAAACTATGCAGATAAATCACTGGAAAGACAGTTTCTGGGTATTTTATAAACTTCAAGTTAACAAATAAGAATGGAAAGTAACATAAAATAAAACTTAGAATAGATCTATTGTTTTATTAGAGACACTGTTCTGAGGTTTTCTGGCGTGTTCTATTTATTTTTCTGCAGTCTTTTTCTAGGTCACAGAGTACATCAATATTTGTATTCCTTTAGAATCAGGAAAAGTATTTTAGGATTTGTGTAGATATTACAGCAGTGAGTTTTTTTAAGCCTACCAAGAGTACTCTTCCATTTTATTCTAAAATGTGTTTCTATAAGCCATCATTTTCTATGAATGTTAACATGCTAACAGCAGCTGCATGTTACCGGAAGAACCTCAATTGAATTAGCATTGTGGATACTTTGAAAGTTATTTAACAATGAAGAATATATTCTGTATATATTTTGTGGTGCAAGTATATTAAATTACTGGATAGGATTTTTGTTTAAAAGAAGCATTCTAAACCACTGTTTTATCCCCTAGCACTCTGAATATTAATGCCTTTTGTTTGGCAAAAGTTAGTACAGTAATTTGACGTAAGAAGCAGAAACTGTTAAAGAGAAAGATCATTTTGCTGCCTACAGATTTTTCAGGTCTGACACACTTTACTGTGTTAAAAATATGAATGCTATGTTTTTATTGTTTACTTTTATATTTAGCATTTTACATTCACTACTCAAAGATGAACAAGTGGAATAAATCATTTACTCTATTACTTAAAGTCTAGAGGATTGTTTATACTTAGGGTTTCTCAGTTAGTTCAATTAAAAGTTGTCCTGCTGTCTTGGTGACTTCTAAACCAAGAAACAAGCTCAAATTAATTTTTAAATAATTTTTTGATCCTTCCAAATGAAGAGATGCTAGAATATCATGAATTTAATGAGGGACGTGTCTGAGATAATTTTAGATCTTCCATATCACAGGTGTAGAGTTGGAGGAATAGCAGATGTTTCATGATGACATATCCTAAAATAACTTCTAGGACAAAACATTTAAATGAGAATGAGATAAAAGCCATTCTCATTGGAGTTAAGTATATCTCATTGTGGTTTTGATTTGCATTCATTTCCCTGATGATTAGAGATGTTGAGCATTTTTCATGTTTGTTGGCCATTAGTCTATCTTCTTTTGAGAAGTTTCTGTTATGTCCTTTGCCCACTTTCTAATGGGGTTGTTTGATTTTCCCTTGCCAATTTGACTGAGTTCTTCAGAGATTGTAGTTATTGGTCCTTTATCGGTATATACCACACAAATATTTTCTCCCATTCTGCAGGTTGTCTATTCACTCTAATGATAGTTTCCTTGGCTGTGCAGAAGCTTTTTAATTTGATCAGGTCCCATTTATTTATTTTATTCTTGTTGTGATTGCTTTTGGGGTCTTATTCATAAATTCTTTGTCGAGGCTGATGTCTACAAGAGTTTTTCCAACATTTTCTTCTGGAATTCTTATAGTTTCATGCCTTAGATTTAAGTCTGTTACCCACTGTGTGTTGATTTTTGTGAGAGGTGAGAGATGTGGATCCCGTTTCAGTCTTCTACACTTGCCTATCTAATTTTCCCAGCACCATTTATTGAATAGGGGTTCTTTTCCCCAGCGTATGTTTTTGTCTGCTTTGTTAAAGATCATATGGCAATATGAGGACGGTTATATATCTGGGATCTCAGTCCCGCTCCATTGGTCTATGCCTCTGTTCTTGTGCCAATACCATGCTGTTTTGGACACTATAGCCTTGTAGGATAGAGTGAAGTCTGGAATTGATGCCTTCCAATTTGTTTTTTTACCTAAGGTTGATTTTGCTACACAGGGTCTTCTCTGGTTCCATATGAAGCATACAATTATTTTTTTCTAAATCTGTGAAAAATAATGTTGGTATTTTAATAGGGATTGCATTAATTCTGTAGATCACTGTGGGTAGTATAGACATTTTAACAATATTGATTCTGCTGATCCAAGAGCATGGTATGGTTTTCCACCTGTTTACATCTTTTGCTCTTTCTTTCCTCAGTGTTTCATAGTTCTCTCCATAGAGGTCTTTCACCTTCTTAGTTAAATATATTCCTAGGTATTTTATTTTCTGAGTTGCTACTGTGAAAGTTATTGAGTCTTTGATTTGGTTTTCAGGTTGACTGTTGTTGGAGTATAGGAAGGCTACTAATTTGTGTACATTGATTTAGTAACCTGAGACTTTTCTGAATCTAATTATCAATTCCAGTATTCTCTTGGCAGAATTTTGGCTTTTATCAAAAATCCCCAAACAAAAAATACTGTCTTGGATGCAGAGAGATAGGAACACTCATACGCTGCTGGTGGAACTGCAAACTAGTACAACCTCTATGGAAAGTAGTATGAAGATACCTCAAAGAACTAAAGGTAGAACTACCATTTGATCCAACAATTCTAATACTGGGTATTCACTCAAAGGAGAAAAAGACATTCTTTAAAAAAAGACATCTGCACTTGAATGTTTATAGCAACACAATTCCAATTGCCAAGATGTGGAAATACTGAACTGCCCATCAATCTGTAAGTGGATTAATAAAATGTGGTATATGTACACCATGCAGTACTATTCAGCTATACAAAAAATGGTGAACTACCTCTGGTATTACCCTCGATGGAGCCGGAGCCCATTATTCTAAGTGAAGTATCACAAGAATGGAAAAGCAAACACCACATGTACTCACTATTAAATTGCTACTAATCAATCAACACTTTTACGCACATATGGAAGTAACATTCATGTGGTGCTGGGCAGGTGGAGGGGAGGATGGGATAGGGAAATGCATACCTAATGGGTGCAGTGCACGATATGTGTGGGATGGGCATGATTGTAGCTCTAACTCAAGCAGTGCAAAGGCAATTTATGTAACCAAAGGAAATTTATGTAATCAAAGCATTTGTACCCCTTTAATACTCTGAAATTAAAAAATAATTACACATAAGGGGTGAAAAAAACTAAACGAGAATGAGATAAAAAGTTAAGAGAAGGGAGGAAGGTGAAGAGATGCTGGCAGTGGAAAGGGAGAAGAAGGGAATGGGAGAGAAATAACCCATTGAAGTGAATGGGATTCTTAACAAAAATAAATGATTTTCACTCTGGCTACCTCAGGCAAAAAAAACAAAAAACATGACAAGAAGTTATAAGGATACATGGCTGTCTCCAAAAATCCAAGCCATGGATACAGTTGGGTCTCAGGAACAAACTGGAACCAGGGACTACAATATTTACAATGTTCATGAATTTGTGACCAGTGCAGGTACTCAGAACTTCTCACCCAGAAAGTCCTGTGCTTAAGGTTAAGTTCTGCGATTGTCATCTTAAAATTCTTAAGCATTTCTTCTTTGAAATTGTACAGTTTAAGAGAAGTTTGATAGGACAATGGAGCATTTCAGGGCTTAGAGATTAAGTACCTATGTAATCTTCCCTCCCACTGTCTCCCTCCTCCCAGGTTACCACTCCCTGTCCCCTGGAAATCTGGCTTGGTTGTACCTACCCTCAGCTGCCTAGTGACCCCCTGCTGCTTCTGTCCCTCCAGAATCCCTGGCTCCTATACTGTCACTCATTCTGCAGATTGAGACTGTCCTGTATCAGTAAGCCAGTTATCGAGTGTGTCCCAGAGGTCACAATCTCTTGGGTGTCTTTTGTCACTATGAGTTGGAGTGATGTGCTTGTGGAAAGAAATTGCTTTTCCTTCCCCTAGCTAGGTTGTAGTACCTTGGCCCAGTGGCTGGCAACAAGGGGAATCCAGAATGCGTGCATGAGTGGGTGCTTTGGAGGATCTTTGCTTGCCTTGTGCAAAGGGAGCACAACATTAAATAGCAAATAAATAACTGCCATGACAGGTAAAGAGAAGGACCACAGAAGAAAGGTAAAAAAGTTTGTATTTCAATACCTTTAGCAGCTCCTTTTCCTGCTTTTTGAAGAAGAGGTCATATGTTGTCATTTCACACTGGGCCCACAAATTAGGTAGCCAGCCTGGATACCAGTAATACTCTTCCTATTTACCACGTCTCTGTTGTTTTCTAAATATTTAATTTATTCTTCAGTGTCTTTTTCCAGTTCAACTCTTCGTTTGACATTCTGACCCCTAAGGCAAACACTCATGTGTATTTACAAACACACACAAATATGACTGCAGGAAGTACTTGAGTTTTTATGGCAGTTACCAATACTAAGAAATAATTTATTCCCAAAGAAGCAACTCTGTACTATCTTTGGTCAAGTTTTATATGCCTGCTACTATTTTAACCACATGAATCCTGTGGGAAGAAGAAAAATGTCCATAAAAAAGTGTGAATTATGTCAACTACATATGTAATAGAGGAAAATGCAGCCTAATAGGGTCTCAGATTGAGTAGGAATTTTCAAAGCATCCATGTAAAAATAAATTTCAAAAATAAGAATGATGATTAAACAAAAATTAAAAATAAATCTATCTTCTAAAATATACCATAAAATTAAATTGATAATAAGCAACTTGGCACATATATGGGAAAGTTATACCTCACAACTATGAGGGTAGTTTGGTAGCAGACCTTTGTGCTCCCCCAATATGCACTAGAACTGAGACCACTGACGGAAATATAACTTGTCTGATTGCTGTATAAAATATAAAAATGAAAATCAATACATTTCTTCACTGTTTGCATTAGAATATTTTGTATAAACCAGTTTAACCAGGCAACCAATTTTTTTATCCGCACAAAAAGTTTTCTTACTCATACAACAATTTCTGACCTGGAAAGAATAGTTTTCTTATATGGCAAATTATTTTGTTTATAAAAATTTGTCTCAGACCTTTATTCTACTACAATGTAAACCCTCTTACCCTAAATTATAATGTTGTGAATTAGCCTAATTTGAAAGTTGTACCTCAAAACCCAAACCTACAAATACTCTTCCTAATTTCTACCTTTTGAAATACTACAGATACTACTAAGACTTGTCATGAAAATGGTCTTACTAGGGAAAGTTTATTCGCTCAGTTTGTTTCATCACAAATGTTTTTAGGATACCTTCACGGAGGAGATAAGTCAACAATCTTGGAGATTCCAATATCATCAAACCAAACCTCTTCACCAGAACTGCAACGAGCAAGCTCATCTGAGGCTTGTTGGGCCCCCTGCTTGGGGGTCTCTCCATAATGATGGAGAGGAAGGTTCCATGCTATATTTTAGTATTTTTTTTTTTCTGTTGAGCTCACAAATGCCTCCATCTCTTTCTTTTGGGAAACTTTACAAGAAAGTTAATAGTGCAGAAATAGATCTAATAATCTCATGAACCTGCTTTGATGAATAATGAGTAAATGCTATTGTTAGACTAGCTTCTTTATGTGAAACACTTCTCCTTTGACACATATCAAAACTGTATGATGTCTTCCTCAGTGTTGCTTTGCTTTGTTTAAGAAAATCTGGCACTGAGACACATGCTTTTTCCAAAATTTTCATAATTTGGAGATTATAGAGCTATGCAATTAGAGATGGCTACATTAGTTTGGGGGCCTGAGATAAGAGGTACACAAACGACATACCTTATCAATTTACCAGACTTCAAGCTATAATACAAGGCTATAGTAATTAAAACAGCATGATACTGGCACAAGAACAGAGACATAGACCAATAGAACAGAACTGAGAACCCAGATATAAAACCATCCTCATACAGCCATCTAATTTTTGACAAAGCAGACAAAAGCATACACTGGGGACAAGAATCCTTATTCAATAAATGGTGCTGGGAAAACTGGATAGCCACATGCAGAAGACTGAAACAGGATGTGCACCTTTCACCTCTCACAAAAATCAACTCACGGTGGATAACAGACTTAAACCTAAGGCATGAAACCATAAGAATTCTAGAAGACACTGTTGAAACAACTCCTATAGATATTGGCCTCGGCAAAGAACTTATGAAGAAGACCGCAAAGGCAATCACAGCAACAATAAAAATAAATATGGGACCTGATCAAATTTAAAAAGCTGCTTCACTATCAGGAGACCAAATAGACAAAATAGAGAACTGGAGAAAATATTCGCATGTTACACATCCAATAAAGGGCTGATAACTAGAATCTATATAGAACTCAGGAAAATCAGCAAGAAAAAATCAAACAACCCTATCAAAAAGTGGGCAAAAGACATGAACCGAAACTTTTCAAAAGATAGATTAATGGCAAGAAACATACGAAAAAATACTCACATCGCTAATCCTCAGCGAAATGTAAATCAAAATCACAATAAGATATCACTTATCCCCAGAGAATGGGGATGAGGATGGCCTTTATCAAAAAGTCCCAAAATGATAAATGTTGGCATGGACACGGAGAGATAGGAACACTCATACACTGCTGGTGGGACTGAAAACTAGTACAAGCTCTGTGGAAAATAATATGGAGATAGCTCAGAGAGATATAAGAAGAACTACAATTTTTTACCAAATCCTTATAGGTTCATTTTATTTTAAGTCCTTTCCTCCTCCAGATTAGACATAATTCTTACATATATTCACTTTATAACTATAATATATTTTTATCTTTCAAAATCCTCTAATTTCACCAAGGATAATTTCAAATTTTAGTCCATCTTTTGGAGAATTTTCAATATAAACAAAATTGTGTTCTTGAGAAGAACATTAGAACTAAATGGTAGCAAAATTCCAAACCTTTAATGGTTTGTATTTTTTATTGTCATGAGGAAGCTTATACCCATCTGAGTGAATCCTACCATTGCAATTACTTTTCTCTGGTTTAATACCTGCCTTTATGTCTCCTCGTGACTAACATCGCTATCCTTCTTGTTGGCCAAAAATCCTTGAGGCTATTTACAACTTAAGGTTTAAACTCACTTTGCAAAAGGCCAACCTCATTATGGCAGAATTTAAGCTGTAGTCTCAGTCTGACCTGAGACCCAGTGTTAAAGACATTGCAAAGCCCAGACATAATACAGAGAAATTCATAGAGAAATTTAGCTTGTTCTAATGGCATATAACCAAAACCTCTGGCCCACAGCAATTGGTTTAGATGTTAGTAGGAGCTTCATGTAAAAATAATTCAAAGTGAGTATGGCAAAATTCTGAGACTCACCTAAAGGATCCCAAACTGTACAATAAAATAGAGGATTGAAGAAAAGCTGTAGTTGAATTCCAGCAGATTCTTTTCCATTTCTTTTTCTCAGATGTTTTGTAGCCTTTAATTATTTATTCTAACAGCAAAATTCTTACTCACATTAGGGTTAACTTTTGACATGACATCTACTCTATGAGCTGAAAAGGGATCGATTGACAAGAGATGAGTAAAGTTATTTCTATACAATGATTCTCCTAATTGAATATAAAATCAGAATCATTGATGGAAGTATTGACAGTTGGAACCTGATCTTTTTAATTTCTGTGATCTCAGAATTTCTACCCCAGATGAAATTATGTCAATCCTTCAGGAAAGAATGATGAGAAATGTATAGTTGAAAAATAATTATTATGAAAAATAAAAGTGTATTTGGCTAACAACAAGATGGTTATGACATTTTTAACAATACATCTGTCTTCTAAATATGTAAAATATTGTACAAAATATGTGGGTCATGAATGTTTTTACATATTTAAGTCATTCTGAGACACTGAGAACCAGAGCTTAAATGTTTTATCATTATAAAATACTCTCTAAAATATACTTCATGGTAACATAAAAGGGACTTATTATTCAACTAATAAAATTTAGATAGTTGTTTTTTGTCAGTATTCAATTTTCTATTTTCGTGAACTGTTATATTTAAAGTATCAAGTATTTTCCATGTTACTTATTTTTAATAAATATATACGTTCTGTGGTGTAATATACTACTGGACAGCATGGTGGTATTCTGTTTAAATCTTTTGCTTGTTGATATACAAGCATTACTTATACCTTAGAATACCCTATAAAATAATTTTTTTCCTAAAAAGAATTACATGTGTGCAAGTATATAAATATTAAGAAGACAGGCTTTGAGGTGACACGGTCAGGGTTCAAAGCTTGACAATACCCCAAGGATGCTGGGGCTTAATTAACTCTCTCATTCTCAGTATTCTAATTAGTTAAATAAGGTTAAAATAATATCTTGTGCAACTGTTAGGAGAATTAATTGAGCTAACATACAGAGGACTTAGAACATGCAGAGTTAACATGTAACATGTGCTTTGTTATTGCTGTTATTTATTACACATTTCATGCAAGAATAGTTTTCAAATGACATTCAAATGTTGCACTCCTCCAAAGTTACCATGACTTTTCTGTTGGTGATACCAAAAATATCTCAGATTCTGTTAGAACTGTAATATTCATTTTAAGATCAGTCATTTTATTATAACTATATAGATGATATTTGTAGAAAAACAAACTAAGGGAAGTTAAAAATCATAGATGGTATGAAAGGAAAAGATAACGTTTCTCATAAGAGTTCTACTTTTATGACAGCCATAAAGAATATTCCCTGAAGAACATGCTCTGAAGAAGAGGCTCTTCAGCCTTTTACTATACAGGGTGTCCCCAAAGTCTCCATACAGAGGAAAAACTTTATAAAATTTTTTAATGAATATTTTGTAAATAAAGATACATTTAGCTACAATTTCCCTTTTTCCCTATGTATGGCGACTTTTGGGACATCCTGTATGATACTTCTACAACTCCCTCACATCTTAGATGTATTGTTGTGGGTATCAAATTTGTATCATGACAGTCCCCAACCATTCTGGCACCAAGGACCAATTTCATGGAAGACAATTTTTCCACAGATGAGGGTTGGGTGGGGTAGGAGGCGAAGCTCAGGTGGTGACATGAGTAATAAAGAGAGGCTGTAAATACAGATGAAGCTTTGCTCCCTGAACTGATGTTCACCTCCTGCTGTGCAGCACCCCCAGCTCCTAAATTTCATAGTTCCATGAATTCACGGATTGGGTGGGAGGATGGGCAGCAGCAACGGAGTTCTGCAGTCGGGTCCCTAACAAGCCGTGGACCAGTACCTGTGCACATTGTGGTGGTTGGGAACTGCAGTTGTATCAGACAGCATTCATTAAATTCTGTTCCAGTAGCATAGCCTTAATATCTCAGTGCCTTAGCATAAACAGTATTTATTTTTGACTTATATTGCATGGAACTGCAGGTCATTAGACTGCCTTTAGCCTTCTTCCTCATACATCTTCTTTGTGCTAAGATCCAGGTCAAATGAGCATGTTTTAACTGTTATACATACTTCTTATATGGGGTTGGGGGGACAGAGTAAAAGAGCTGGAAAATCCATGTAATGTCCCTTAAAGTTTTTGCTTAAAATACATAGAGCGCACTGTTAAAGCTTTTCACAGTCAATTGGCCACAGCTGGTCAAATAACCAAGGGGATGTCACTGGGGGGGGGGGATAAAGCCCACCCCTCAAGCAAGTCACTACAAGTCTCAGGGCAGCTGACTGAGATGTGTAATATGGTGAAGGAGAGCAAATAATTAGGAACGATTTTGAAATGTATCATATGGGGATAATTTGTTATCGTATATTTCTTATATGCAGTATATTCTTCAGTTTTGCTTTGTTATATATTTGCAGAATCTTCCTTTAGTAGATAAGCTGATAAACTTCAAACCTTCTGAAAAGCTAATGGGTTCATGTTAATCCTGTCCTAATATTTAAATTAAGCACTCTATCTCAACCAAGTTCAGCTTTGCCAGTGGAATACTAGAGGGAGTCTGGGAAGTCTGGAGGAAGAAGAGGTTGCACCCACCTGTTTCCTTCCAATTCTTGACAGTGTCCTGACAGCAACACTCCTTCATCCTGGCAGCAGCAATTTATTTCAACCTGCAAAACCAGCTTTGCCTTGCCCCTTCAGATAACCCTGAGGATTCAGCATGAGCTGAGCAGTGCACATCTACCAGAGGTCTAAGTTGCAGGGCCTCCTGGTGTCTCCTCCAAGCTTTCAAGGGGTGATAATGCCACCCTCGTCCCCAAGGGTGGTAGCTAGTCTTTTTACCCTTGTGGTTTGATTTTGCTGAGTATTTTAAAAATAATTATACAAAATTTTTTGTAGCAGATATTCTCTATTAAAATAATTAATATGGAACCGTCTTCTGACTGGACCCCTGATTGCTAAAGTTCCTCTTTACGATACTGAAATGCTGTTGAGATTTTCTTCCCACAATTACTCCCTTTCCAAAAATCACAAATGAAGTACTTTGGAAAGAGAGGTTAAGAATAAAGTGCAGACCCACTTCCCTTCAGGAGGACAAGACTGAACAGGGCAGTGTGACAACAATAACAAAAAGCCTCCACTAGTGTTTGGTTCCCCATTGAGCCAATTGTATTAAAAACAGATTACTGATCAAATATTCCAACTGTAGTCCCTCTTTTCATTTTCTGTAAATTTATGCAGTCACCTGTCAACTGCTGATATCAGAGCCAACACCAAGTAACCTGGGCTGCAGAAGGAATTGGATATGTCATTTACCAATTTTGCTGCTACAAGTGATATTTTTTACCTTATATTTTACCTAAGAAGTAAACTCTCTTATCTTTATGATATTTAATGTATGACATGACAAGAAAATGCCTTCACTCAGAGTCTTGCCAGGTCTCTTCCTAACACTGCTTTTGACAGCTCGTTTTTCTTGTGTGTCCCACTGCTTTAACCTGAGATATAGTCTAAATATTTTATTTCATGGAGAATTGATAAATATTCACAACGACATTTCAGAACTATTGTCAGATTTGCGCAAAGTGAAGAACCACGCCAAAGTGCAATGCTCTTTAGTCAGGTCCCGCATGCAGTCTGACATTGTCTCTGCTCTGCTCTTTCTCAAGCTACCACTTTAAAACTGTTCTCACTTTTAGCATATTTTTCTTTCTGAAAATAATATTCTTAATGTCTCTGAATTTGGTTGGCAAAAACTAGCTATCTAAGCTCTCCTTTGTAGATTTAAAGCATGGAAGAGCAGTAATTATAGCTTCTGTTTTTTTGATTCCTTATTTGTTTGTGGGTTTTGGTTGGGGGTGCTTAATGGCACCCACATATACAGAGTGCATTAGTCACATCTCCATTAGTGGGGGCATTGTGTCAATACTTCGAATCACCCACATTTTTGAAAGAAAACACTCATTTCTCTAGATTTTGTCAAAGAAGTGAAGCCAGTTTTCTGTAATAGCCTAGAGGAGATAGGAGTGGCATATCCCTAAATGTTTAACCATCAGCCTTTTTCTTTTTTCTTTTTTTTTTCTTTGAGGGGAGCAGAAAGGTGGAGCAACAACTGGCTTTCTACAGGAAAAAAATAGATGAATAAAACCTTGATTTGTACTCTTTGCTGATTTTCATGTTGTTAATACTCCCACTATGTCCAGTCTCAGCTATTAATCTGTTGTTAATAAACAGAGAGTTGGGATAAAATTGCTCTGAAAGGGAAATACAAGTTGGCTCCAGCACAGCACTGTGAGACAAAAAATATTCTGTAGTCCAATTTCGAAGTACTCCCCTACTCATTAATCAGAAATAATTCCATGATAGGAAAGTTTTCCTGTGTGTGATGATTTTCAGTCTTATAAACCACACATTTCATTAAGCCACATTTATTGATTACTCTGTTAAAGACATTTTGTTCTAAAAACAATTAAAAAAAAAGAAAATCTCTAGAAAGTCATATTACTACTGTTAGCATACTTAAACCAACCGAAACAGCATCATATTACTTTGGATATTCCAAAGTACAATATATTGTTATTTAATATCACTTGTTGCTCAGAAACTAATTGTAGTTATTGTAAAAATTTGTTTTGATCTGAATGTTTTAAACTTTTTGACATCATAATTCTGTTGATATCATTTTTTAAATTTAATTTTAATCATGCCATAACTTACCACTAGATATGGTGATCAAATTGCATACACATGATATTCAGCATAAGCTCTGGTAAAGAGTCTAGAAAATAAATTCAACAGCTGATGCTGGTTGTTGAATGAATAAAAGAAATAGAACATTTATACATTTTAGACTCTTTTTCTCAGATTTTTGTTTTTCTATCCAAAATTCTATTCTCTCCTACCCTTCCACCAAATTTCCCACCCATTCTCATGGTTTCATAAAACGTTTGTAAGTATATATTATACTTGATGGGTCTCTGTGTGTGTATCTTCCCTCATGTTTATAGATCTTGAAATAGTTCCTTTTCTCCTTTTAGAAGCCGGCAAATTCTTGGTTTATCAAAGCATGAGGATGTAATTTCTCAAAAATGAGATGAAAATTTTAAAAGATTATAAGGTAGAGAAAAATAGATGCAAAAAATAGATGTCCTAGTGAAAATAGAAGACATTTTCTATTCTAAATAATGGTGATTATAGTAAATGTCTTTCAATTGTTCTATGACTGTTGGTTTTTTGTTGTGATTGCAGCTCCATTACATGTTATTATAGTAGCCTTACTAATCATTATAAGAGAAACATTTTGAGAATGAAGACAATTTTATTGTTAATATAAAATCTTTGTAAACAAAAGATATTTTAACTTGGAATGTAGGTAGCAGTGTATAATAGTTTTTTATATAAAACATTAAATTCTGTGAGAAAACAATTGTGCTTCTAAATAGACATATCTGACTGATTTTTATTAATAATATCTGATATTTTTGAAATGCTTCCTATATGCCAGACAGTGTTTCAAATGTTATTTTGTATGTATGTGTTATGTATATAAAGTATATGTATGTATGTGTGTATGTATATCCATATTCATTTATCCTTGAAATAAAAACTGAATTAAAGCCTGCTTTCAGTTGAAGACACAGAAGCACAAAGAGATTAAGTCACACAGCTGGTAATTAATGAAGCTGAGATTCAGGCTCTAGTAGTTTGGCTCCTAGCCTGAGATCTTAAAAGTAGCATTATCCTGCACCACTATCTCTGTTAACAAATTACCAGCCAGAATGTTGAAAGTATGTGTTGTACTAAGAATTAAATGGATTTTAAAAATGGTTTGATTCAGAAATTTTCAAGCCATGAATTTCTTTATTGCTTTTCATTGTTTTCTCCTGTACTTCTGTGCATTTTTTTTCTGTAACTTCCTTTTTCAAATAAATAAGGTTAAATATTATGGGAATAAAGAATTTTTTATAAAATTCATATGAAAGTACACATAAATCTTATAGCGTAATGTAAAAACAGAGTTTGATTAATGTTTTAACTACACAATTACTGTGTTATTGTTATCCTTTCCTTCAAATAATATCATTCTATTTTATAACATAAATGTTTGTTATTATACATTAGGGCATATTCATATAATATCGTTAATATAATTATATTATATTATTGTTTATTAATATAATATCATTAATACTTCTGCATTAATTCATATCCACATCATTTATTGATTAGTACAGTAATTATAATAGTCATTGAAATAGTTTTCTATCTGGCTAGACTGATTACAACCTCCAATTTGCACCATTATAAGTCATACTTTTGGTGATCACTTGATTTTTTTTTCATACACAGAATTCTTTCACACCTCTTAAAGAGCTCCCTGACTTTCATCTGGTCCCAATGATCTACATATCACTTTCTTTTAAAGAGCATATTGGCAGACTGAATAAGCATCATGATTTTATATTCTGTACTCTCTGAATATTTGATAAATATATACTGATAATTTTCCTGTGTGGAACTACGAAAGGCTATGCATGTCAATCTTTTTGCTGAAACCTATATTTCTAGATATTATTTCCCAGACCTTTAAAATTTCTCTAATGTTCTTAACACGAAGTCCTAAAACTAGACTACTGTTGGAAAAGCCCATGATGCTGAAGCCACCAACTGAATCCAGATGTGCAAAAAGCCAAACCAGGGTGAAATTATGCCAGAGTTTTGTAGGTCACAATAATTTAGGTGTATGGGCACAGAATCAAAAGTGTACAAATATTCCCCAAATGATCTTTTTTTGTTCTCTTTAGAAATACTTTGAAGTTCACCTATTGATTCCACTTTCAAGTCTTATTTTTCCTGCTGTAATTATGGGATTCTTTTTTTTAACAGCATTGTGTCTTTCATTAAACACACACCTTCTGAACACTTAATAATATGAAATGAGACCATAAAGGTATAATATGTGCACATGTTTTCCAATTATTCTTTGCTATATAGTTTAAGCTTGTTATACAAGCCATTACTGAAATGTATTGGAATCCACTGGAGACAACTTATCATATCATTAGTATTACTGTTTATTAGTGGTTTCCCTGAAAGCAGGGTACAATAGAGCAATAGCTTTTAAAAGAACAATGAGTAGAATTCACAAGTGAGTTTGAACATTTTCTTTTAAATCTTTCATTTCGAATTCTTCTGCTTTTCTTATTCAGTTGTATTTTCTTCCCAGTTTGTAAAACCCATGCTTAAATATGTAATGTTAACATCTCGCTTATCAGAAGTAAATAATAAAATGGAATTTATTTTTTCTAATATGTAACTTGCTTCTATTCATAGTGATTAAAATTAAACTATTATCTGCTAACAACAAAAAGTATTAAAATATATGTGAGAGTATATATACACACACACATATACATATATATCTTAATCATACTCTTTTGTTTTCCCCCCAACCCCCCTCTAATATATTCTTCATACTGCTGTTGGGGAAATATTTCACAGACACAGGTATAAGATTTCATTTTATTATTATAAATGTTTCTATGGAATCCCCATTACAAACAGGATGAAATCAAAACATTTTATTTCATATAGATGCAGGACCTGCTAACTCATGAGACAATGTGGTTGGTATACAGCAAGAGATGCATACATCTACATTTCCTTTCATGTAGACCTGATCAAATCTATACTCTAGGGATATTTTGAGGAAGGGCAGTGGGAAGACTAAGGGTTTTTGAGGCAGAGAGAAAGTGTTCATATGGGGTCCATTCTTTTGGTCCAGCAGTCTTCATCATTGCCATTGTGTAATACTTCCTCAACCTCTCCTACCAATCACATTCTTATTTATTTATTTATTTATTTGAGACAAAGTCTTGCTCTAACAAAGGGTGGAGTGTAATGGTGTGATTATATCTCACTGCAGCCATGAACTGCTTGATTCAAGCCATCCTCCCTTCTCATCCTTCTTAGTAGCTGTGACAACAGGCGCATGCCATCACACGCAGTTACTTTTTTTTTTTTTTTTAATTTTTTGTAAAGATGGGCTCTTGCTGTGATGCCTAGGTTGGTCTTGAACTCCTGATTTCAAGCTATCCTTCCACCTTGGCTCCCAAAGTGCTGGGATTACAGGAGTGAGTCACAATACTTGGCCACACTCATATTTTAATCTTCAGTTACTTCTTTCCTTTTGAGCAGTAATAGATATAGCATAAATATAATAGGTTCCTTTATGAATTTTTTTCCACCGGAAATACTCTTTATCCTTTGGTTTTCTTGCAAATCTCCTATTCACTTTTCAAAATTTCTTTCTGACTTTATTGTGTTTCCAAAGCCTTCCTTCCCTGACATTAATAATTCTTCCTAGAATTATTCTGTCACTATACTTAAATATTATTCAATCACTTTATTCATAGCACTGCATATGTGAATTATGTTCTAGATCTATCTTTCCCACTAGTCTGTGAACAACTTGAGGGCAAGATCATGTTTACTTATTAATATTTATTTTCCTTTAGCACTATAGTATTTAGCAGATGTTAGGTATATAAAGTTATTTGCTGAAGCTGAAAATGTGGCTGTGGTATTAGGATCACATTAATAACCACATACATGTGAGTAAACAAGCAATTTGAATTCATATACCAAGGGGTTGGGAAAAATGATGATGGTGAGCTTTTATAATCTTGCCAAAATTTTAATTAAACCAAATAACAGAAAAAATAGATTAAAGACAATATTGAGTTAGCTTCCAGTAATATAGGCTTTTATGAATTAAAAATTTAGATAATTCAGCCCATATATTTTAGTTGATCAAACTAGGGTGTTTTATTTTCCTGAACTGCAGTAAGTATATTTAAATGCTGAGATTTCTTTGTACTTAAACCAACCCTACTAGGTGAATGGTTAAATAGTTGAAAAGACTGAAATGACCTATGTCCCAAAACCCTTTAGATAGATTCTGCCAAATAAATATCAAGGATAAAGTTAAAACTTTCTTTTGACAAAACATATCCAATATTTCCAGGTTCTCGTTACTCCGACTCTAAATCTAGTATTATATTTAACACCTTCTGCCTTTGCCCAGTGTCAACTTATTTCTAGCAATCAGTTACTCTTTCTTACTGAATTCCTTCTTCAAATATGAAATTCATCCATCTACTCTTCTCATGCTATTATCCATTTTATTCCTTCTCAAGGTATGTAATTCAACAGTATTCTTCCAATTTGTTTGCTCAATTACTTCCCCAAATAATTTGGAAAACAATATATATACTCACATTTTAAGATAAAATGTGAGATTTTTCATCAGATTTAACAATTTTAAGTAAACTACACTGATTGATATTATAAAATAAGCTGTTGAAACAGTGTTCAAATGGCACCAGTAAGTCCCAAATACTATAATGATTTCGTATCTCTCATCATTCATTTAAATGTCCATGTAAATAACTTTTTACACAATCAGAAATCCTACAATGCTGTGTGAAATTATAGTTGAATTTATTGAATTTGAATTTACATTTTACTCTTCCTGTGAACTTTACCCTATTATATTGTATACCCTAAAATAAAAACTATGCACATTTAAACATAAACTGTTTCTTGCAAGCATAAATACTTCCTGTGTGTATATATGTATGTATAACAGATGGTCCCCAACTTATAATGGTTTGATGAGTTTCGACTTTACCATGGTGTGAAAGTGATATGCATTCGGTAGAAGCCTTACTTCAGTAGAGTATTCAGTAAATTACATGTCATATTCAACGCTTTATTATATTAATAAGTTTTGTGTTAAATAATTTTGCCTAACTGTAGGCTAAAGTAAGTGTTCTGAGCACATTTAAGGTAGGCTAAACTCAGCTATCACGTTTGATAGGTTAGGTATATTAAATGAATTTTCAACTTATGCTATTTTTAACTTAGGATGGATTTATCAGGAAGTAAGCCCACTGTAAGTCAAAGAGACTCTGTGTATGTATATGCATATATATTACTTGCACACAGTTGTACTCATATGGTTATTATATAAATAACCTTATTATCTTTGTTTAGTTTTCCACATTTGGTAATTTCATTACTGGAAAGGAGGGAGAGCATTCTGTAAATCGGTGGTCCCCAATCCCCGGGCGAGGGACCGGCACCAATCCCTGGCCCATTAGGAACCTGGTCACACGGCAGGAGGTGAGTGGCTGGCCAGCAAGTGAAGCTTCATCTGTATGAAGCTTTATCTGTATGTACAGCCACTCCCCATCGCTTGCGTCACCACCTGAGCTCTGCTTCCCTCCCCCTCTTCCCACCCTGTCCGTGGAAAAATTGTCTTCCATGAAACTGATCCCTGGTGCCAAAAATGTTGGGGAACGCTGCTGTAAATGATTGCCCCCTGTGATGAATGACTATATGCTCTCCCCTGGGAACAATCCTTAGCCTCATATTTATGTCACATGCTTGAGCTACATATATACACACAGACATATAAGGTCATTTCACATACTGGAATCAATTTTTTTAAATCACTCCCTTATTTAGCCTCCAGAGAATGCTATAGAGCCATATGTTCAGTTATGCACTGAGATAAGAGTTGTGGAAACATTGAGAATGCATGGTGAAATGTTGAATAGTAAATAGTTTAGCAACTCCATTTATGGTTTTGTTTGAATAAATCTAAATTTAAGATATTTTATAGTAAAACAGACACATCATTATAATTTAAACAATATTCTTTAACACAGAGTATTACATACAGAAGACACATTATTATTTGCCTAACCAGATTAAAAGTAACTGTTTTCATTTTAAAAGTTAAAATTCACATAAAATAATACTAATAAATAATGTCAAATTACAGAATAAAAAGTATATGAGAAGATAATATAATAATATTATAGTTTAATTTTATTAATAAAATGAATATATCATTTCTACATAAGTTTTGAATTAGATTCAATATGCAATGTTGGGTTTGTCTTCTTTGCTTTGCCTACAAATAATTGTTCATTGCTTTTTGTAAAAAAAGTCATTGGACTTTTAGAAAATGTACATATTCTAATATTATATTCAAATAATTGTTCATTTGCTTAAGTAGAAGATCTCTAACAATTTGAAAATGAGGAAACGTTGCTCTCTGAGAACAAAATTATGAAATCATTACATAATTAATCACAGCAGAAATATGCAAAATCACTGTAAATTCCTAGACTGACATTGACACACAAGACAGAGGAGAGAATAACATATTAATTCTAAATAAAAAGTGAGTCAATTTACTAAGAATGTTGTTCCTGCTGGAACATATGAGGACAGTCACTGGGGGAAGGGCATTCCAAGTCTAATCCAGAGAAACAACTCTCACATCTAATGACTGCACCCGACTTGTCCAAATAGTTTACAAAGCTGTTTGATACAGATCAATTTGCAAAGACGGACATTATACTAGAAATAGGGTCATAACAGTTTTAGTTCTTCATTTTACCAATGTGATTCATGCAATCATAGCTATCTATGTTCATTTTTATTATATTGACATGATGTGGTTGAGCATACTTTCATATACTTGCTAATCATTGGTCATTTGTATACCTTCTTCTCTCCTCCTATACCTTCTTCTGTGCTGAAGTTATCTATTTTTCTTAATTTGATTTGTTTTGTTTTCTATTTTATTTGTGAGATTGATTGTTCCTATAGCAATCCATTGTATGTTATGTACTGTAAAATATTTTCTTTTAATCTACCATATGCTTTTAATTTGATTTATATGTCTATTCCACAGGAAATATTTTCACTCGTTAAGAGTTTTCTTTTTATTGCTTGTTCATCAATTGTATATTCACCTTGATAGAAGGAGCTACTGTCACTGAGCAGAAAAGTCAGGCTTCTAAATTTAAAACTTAGATGTTTACTCACTAGACCAAGGTGAACTCACTAAGGCAAAACCATCTTATGAAATATCTTAATGAACGGTCATATGGCTTTCCCTTGACAACAATGCTGAGGCTAATATTAGGTACCATACCATTCTTCTAAATGTTCTAAAGTCATTAATAATTTTAACTGGCACTCAATGAATATTTAATAAATAAATAAATCATACTTGAATATGCTTCTAAAATTAAAATCCCAGCTAAATAAATGTCTCTGAAAATACATGCAAAAATGTCAAGGAATTATTCAATACTTTCATTTATTCACTTATTCATACTTTGTAATCTTGGTGTTTTGTTTCAAATGCAATATAAACTTCCTTATTAAATAAAGGCATTGAAGTCTAATTAGATACATAGTGATGAAACACTTCAAAATAACAAATGCAGTGAAACAATATGGAACCAGATTACTAAATTCTCAAATAATTGTAAGATTGATCTTTGAACTTTTTAGAAATCACAGCTGGAATAATGATGAATTATAAAATCATTGGCTCCATCACAGGCTTTCTTGGAATTTTTTAAAATATTATCTATTGGAACAAATTCTGATTTAAGTATCAGAAAACTAGGGACATAATGTTAATTTCATTACTGCTAACCTGTAAAATTCAATTCACTCTCATTAAAATTCAATTTCCTCTACTTTTGCATAAGTATGAGTAGTTACAAAATTGTCACAGGCATCAAATGAGACTATACATGAAAAGACGCCATGGAGTCATAGGAAATTCTATTATTTCTGTCATTTGAACTGTAAATATCTCTTAGAAATGTTTAGTCATAGTGTTTTAGACCAGAAATTTGCCTTACAAATTGAATTCAATCACCTTTGTTTATATGGTAGGAAACAGAGACTCAGAAACATTATTTAAACCTATTTTTTTTCTTTAATTTCACACCTCCACTAAATTACAATGGTATCTTTAAATAAACTTCTGCATGTAAAAAATACTATATATAAAATTATATCTATTAAATTGCTTTCTGTGTTTCAAGTACTACTTTTCACTCCTTTTCTTTATATTAAGCAATCCAACACAATCAGACCAAAGTGTATGGCCATCTTATTTCTAAATTTAAAATATGTATAAATCTGAAACAGGTGACATATTATTTCCAAATCTGAAAATATAAAAAGTTGCTCAAAATAATTACAGATCAGCTTTTAGATGTTTGTTCCATATTATAGAGAAATAATTATTATTGTTATAAAACATCTGAAATAGCTGAATGTTTTGCTTTATTTCACAGCCAATCTTTAAAAAATAATAGAATTCACTTGTTATCTCAAATTTTCACTTCCCATTTCAACTTTAATAACTTGGCTTCTCCTCTTGTCACTCTAGCAAGCTGCTATCTGGATGATTTACAAAAACCTTGTAATTGATAAATCAATTTGCATCTTTTCTGTCTTCATCATTTTGATTTTTCTACAGCATCTGTCAGCACAGTCCTGTCTTTTGTGACATTTTTTCTACCTAGGCATCTGTGATGTTACACTTTTACACTCTTTACATTCAAAAATAACAAAAAAATGAACTCATTATTTTTTATCCCAAACCTCTTCCTCCTTTTTCTTTTTTCATCATGGAATCATAATTCAGGTTAGACAGCCTCAAATCACTGAAGACATTATCTACTATTCCTTCCACTTCGTATTATTGATTTTTGATAAAACAGCCTGAAAAATTTTAAATACTACAAACTCTGCCACTTTGCTATTTAATGTCCTCAAATCCCACTTGAAAGAAAAATCATCAAAATTCCTTATATTGACTTAAAAGTTCTACTCTATCTTGTTCCTCTTCCTGTTACCATTCCATCCCTGGCCATTCAAGCTCAAGCATAAAGGTCTTTTTCTTATCTTTTGAAATCACCAAGCTTTTGTATTTCCTCCTCAGCAGGACTGTGCTTTCACTGTACACTCTGTCTGGAACGCTCATTTCTTTTATTGTCCTGTAACTGACTGCTTCTTTCCCACCATATTCCATCTTTACTGTCATTTTCCCAGAGAAGCCCTCCCTGACCAGCCTGCTTTAGAACATAAGCTCCCCAAAAGTAGGGAGTAGGAAGTTTTTCTGTTTTGAACCCTTCTTTATTACTAGGTGCTATAACAGTGCCTTGCACATATTTGGCATTAAATACTTTTTAAAGCAATGAATAAATGTTACTTCTATTTCAGAAATATCTTCACTCACACTTCCTTTTGATCCTACAATAGTTAAGAGTATCGTCGTCTCTTTCTTAAATCAATAATTACCTAACTGAGCTCTTTCAAATATGGCCTCTTTGATCACGTCACTTTCATTCTTAAAAATCAACATTGACTCTCCACTTCTCAAAGAACAAGTCTCATTCATGGCCTTTCATGATTGGATACACACTTGCCTGTCCCATGTTGTGCCACTTGTGTCCCCTCAGCCCTTTTCACTTTGGAAACACTTCTTTCTTGAAACCAAGGTATTATATTTACTCCTCTAAATAAATATATTGGACTGATCTGTTTCTTGAGTATGTTCTCTACTTTTTGTCAACTACAGTTTTTCTCCAACCATTTTCAAAACCTTACCAATTAAAGTCATGCAATCTAGTCTCATTTCAAATCCCATTCCTTTAATAAAGACATTATTGTTCCTTTCAGTAGAATCAATGTCTCTCTGCTGTAAAGAATATAAGAAGCAATTTTCCATAAGTGCAAAGTAAACATCTCACATCAGTGGCCCACTTACCTATCCCTACACAAGATTACCAACTTCCTTAAGGTAGCAGTAAAAATTTAGGACATATTTTTAATCCCCCACTTCATCCAATGCAATGTTTTTCACAGAAAGGAACTCAATAAATAGATATTGAATGGATATTATCATGTTTTAAACTTTATAATGCTAATAGTTTGACATTTTAATTTATTCATTTCATGAATTATTTCATAAAGTATATCAAATATACATCAAATTTGTCAGAGAATAGTTTCTTAAAATTATATCTGTCTTTACACTTCAAAATTAAGACTAAAAGTCAAAGAGAATTAGTGTTACTATTTCACATGTGAATTCTTTTATGTCCATTTTTATATTTTAATTTTATGTTTACTTTAACTGCCAATTTTTTGTTTCTCTAAAACTTTTATTTCAATTCTTTGGGGTTTGTTTGTTTTCATTTATTCTTCTCAGGGCACAAAGCTAATTGAACTTGCCCATCTAAACACCTTATATTTCAATTATCATTGCAGCTCTATTTTGAAAGTATTTTTTTATTTTTGGCTCTGAATATCCTGCTGCTTTTGAGATGCGGTTGCAAAAAAGCCTGGAAATTCATCAGTAATTCAATATTTGTCAGCTTAGGAACTACATCCTTATTTCTTACATTGAGTTTCATAACATTCAATTCTAAAAAAAGAGTGAAATAAAAGTATATCTTTATTAAAACATTAAAATATCATATTGTATACATTCATTCATTGAGGTCTGATATTGAACACTGTAAAATAACTTATTTTAATAAATAAATTTTAATATTTAAATACTTAAATATCATAATTACTATAATTAAATTTTTAAACATAATAATGCAAACTATACAACCTTGAATAATTGCATAGATTATACTTGACTGTGATTCTAACAAAAGTCTTATGTAATGGTTCAGATTCCAATGAACAAAATACTATTTGACAATTTACCTAGTTCTTGGTAATTTGAGAATTTAGAAAAAGCTTCGGTTGGTTGCTCTTCTAGGATATGTCAACCCTTAAATGAGATTTAAAAGTTTTATATATTGAGAAGTACGAAGCATTCACTATCTAATTTCCTTGTCTCATCACTCTGAAATATATTACCTGATGTCACATCTCTAATCAACCATAATAAAATGTGACAAAGCAGACACCATTCAATGGTTCATCTACAGCACAGAAAAATTTTCTACCCCATCCCATTTTTCTGTAATTTCATATGGGAAATGTCTTCTGTAGAATTAGTTAGGAATTGAGCAAATGATCGTGTTTTGACATATATACTCTAGTTTAAACTATTCTGAAGTCTTGAAAGGTAGTGCCTCTTTTAAAATGTCTATAAAAGAGATAATTTTTTCAGACTATATATTTATGCTTTATTACATTGGACTGTTTTTGACATTATTCCCCAGTTAATTTATTTGAAATTTTCCTATTTGAAAAATGCAGCTTGTGGAACTAAGTCTTCTCCCTGAACGACAAAACCTATGGAGGGAAATATGTTCTTATATTTAGAGTACTGAGTACAACTACTTAATTACTAAAATTCAAAATGCAAATTATAACAAAAATTAAAAAGTTTAATATATTTTGTTGACACATTAATATATCTACTATTATTAATCCAAATACCAAACAAATAAAAGAACTTTTCGCTCCTTGCCTTATTTAATACCTAACACAACCTCAGAATAGATGTAGAGAAATGCAGTATTTTACCCAATTTCTGAAATAAACAGAAAAATACAGATTTTATTTGACATCCAATGCAAAAATAATATTGTGTTAACTGCTATATTACATATTGAATCAATTGTGATAGACACACACATTGAGTCAATGTGGGAAAGTATTTTTAAGAAATAAGGGGAAACCTGTCATTTGTGGCAACATGGATGAACCTGGAGGACATTATGCTAAGCTAATAAGGCAGGCAGAGAAACACAAGTACTGCATGATCTCACTTACATGTAGAATATAAAAATGTGGAACTCACAGAAGCAGAGAGTAGATGGGTAATTTCCAGGGTCTGAGGAGTGCAGGGAATGAGTAGCTGTTGGTCAGTGGGTACAAAGTTTCAGATAGACAAGATGAAAGTTCTGGAGATTTATTGTACAGTATGGTCACTATAGTTAATAACATATTGTATACCTGAAAATTGCTAAGAGAGTAAATCTGAAATGTTCTCAACAAAAAAGGACAGCTATGTGAGGCTGCAGGTATGTTAATTAGCTTGATTACAGTAATCATTTCACAGTGAGTACCTATATTAATAAGTCACCTTCTACACAGTAAATGTATACAAATTTTGTCTATTATACCTCAATAAAGGTTGATAAATTATTTTAAAGCTAATTTATAATTATGAATTAGGTATTATAGCTGTGTTCCTTTTTATGACAAAATTTATTTTGGGCTGTTTTGTTATTGAGTAAACAGCATGCTAAAATTGTGTTTCAGAGACATTTCATCTGGCCAGAGAAAATGTATATTTTGTTTGGGAGGCCAATATTTTTCTCAGTTTGTATTATTTACTCAAATGTTTTTTCCTCAGCTTTGTTTTTTAGTTTAATAGTTGTCATATTTATAACAGGAAAGGGAATATATAAGTGCTATTTTTTATTTTAGGATATTAGCTATTTTCTGATAATATTTTAGTCAACTTATTTCCAGAGTGCTTTCCATCTTACTACATCCCTTTGAGGTTTTTTATAACTAGTAAATGTAGTGTCTGCTAAAGTGCTACACACACACTTTCTTCTCTCTCCCTCTCTCTCTCTCTCTCTCTCTCCACATATATATACACACATTACCTATTTAATATTTTGTCTTTATCCTCATAGTCTGAATGCTGCCAATACAAGCTAATTCTCATTAACAAACTTGAAATTTAGTTAGAAAAATATAATTATTAATTTAAGATTTATTTCAATACAGAATGATTGATATTGTATACAAGTTTAGTTCATTCTCTCTGAAAATTTCCAAAGCCCCATGACTTTGATTTAAATATTGACAATTTGGCAATTTCCATGTGTATATTACAAATTTGAAATATTCCTTTAACAAGTAATTATTCTGATACTCTGCTAGAAGTTAAATTTGAAATAGAGAGAGAGGTAGATGTGGTTCTCCCTCTGAAAACTTACAATACATTAAAAAATCAGGTAATTAAAACATAAATATAAAAGAAAATGTGATGTCGTGGTACCTGACATATCAAATATTTTGTTTGCCACCAGTTAAACAAAATGGAGAATCTGGAGAGTAAAGAAATATTCCTGAAACACATAAAGAGCTTGACTTTTAAGCTGATACCTGAAAAAAAATGATCAAGATGCATTCAGGAAAACAGAGCGGGAGATTATCAAAGGAGAGGTTGTAGTGTATAAGAAGGCTTAGGGATGAGAAAGAAGAGCAGAATCAAGCAACCTTGATAGCATGCAAATAACAAAATGACGAACAATGAAGCCAGATAAGTATGCAAGAACCAGGATTTGAAGGGCTGTATAAACCATTTTAAAGACGTTGGCTAATTATCCTAAGGACAGAGGAAGCCATTTTAATTTGGGTCTTGCATAGCAGATTTTCATTTCATGTGAAACTATCAGCTTACATTCAGGCAAAGAAATTGTAGACGGGGTGAAAATATTGGAGAAGAATATGATGAATATTTTTATTGTAGATACAAAAAAATAGTATAAAAAAGGACAACAAGAAGAAGAGATTCCAAAAGTAGAACAAGCTTAATGGAGACGCTGAAGAGTGAAAGGGCAGTGTAGAAAGAAAATCATACATACTCCCCGGATTTGACTCCATATGGCAGGATGAACTATGCCAAGGACCTGAGCAGACCCTGAGAAGAACTATGATGAGAGAGAGCAACAGAAACAGGAAAAAAAATAAGGAATGACAGGTTGTTACTCATTGATAGAGTTTATTGGCCTATGAGAAGATACAGAAAAGAAAGGAAACAATTAAGAGTTCTTGTATTATTCAATATAAAATGACAGACTTATTTGCTGTTATCTATTCCTCTTGCCTCATATTTTGTCTTAATGTATATGCACAGCTGTTGTTTCTGACCCAAGAGATGTTATATTCAGCCAATTAGTTTGTGGTTTTAAAGATTTTTTTTATAGTTATCATTTGTCAAGCTTCTAAAGTAATAAGTTTAGTTAGAAACACATGTTTTTATTCCTTGTGGGATAATTTCTCAGGTAAATTGATATTGTATTGTAAAACATTATAAGATCTCTCTCTGTAAAACCTGTGATATTCAAAGTTTTTAAGTTGTTTGAAAATTATTACTTTCCTTTTTCTTAAACAATGTCTTTTTAAATCTTTAAAATTTTAAAAATAAATAGCAGCGTGTATTGATTTTGTATCCTGAGACTTTACTGAATTCATTGTTCAATTCCAGGAGTCTCTTGGTTGAATCCGTGGGGTTTTCTAGATATAATATCACAACATGTTCATTTTTGATGAGGTCTCACCAGGCTTTAAGGAAAACAGTGAAAACAGAAAGCCCTTCTGTATGCTATCCCATCCTATCTTCCCTGAGTCTTATTGACTGTAATCCCTGCCTTCACTTTTCTCAATCCCCCCATTCCTATTCATAAAAGAGAGTATAATGCCTTTCTCTGGGTTTATTTTCGTCATTTATTTGCACAAGCCTAATCTACGAGGCCAGCTAGAGTTGAAAGTCCTTTTTTCCCCTCACATCTCATGTCTCCCTTTCTCTCCTATAATGATAACACTTTAGTATGTATAGCACTTTCCAGAAGGCTTCCCCATACATCACCTCACTACCTCCTCTGAACAAAGCTTTGAGGTCTGTTCATCAGATAGTATTACTCCCATTTTAGAGATAAGGAAACCAAAACACAGAGAGGTTGCATGACTTGCCAAAAGTCACAGTTAGTTACTGATAAAGACCGGACTAGAATCTGGGGCCTTGCAGAAAAGCTCAGAACCCTCTGCATGCTCACTTTGATCTTGTAGTCTAGCATATGACCCACTGATAGGGTCTGCAGAATCGAAAACTGGTTACAAACAAAACTGATGAAAGCAAGATTGTGGGTTCAATTTCTGGGTATGCCTCTTATGATCCTTGCATTGGAGTGTGCTAATGCATGCAATAGACCTGCAAGGCAAGGTCTGAGTTACAAAGGGACTAGTTGAGAATATGTAGATGATTCAGCACAATTCCATCACCACAATGAGTTAAATAATTTGGTTGCCTATTCTTTTAAGGCTATATAAACATATATACATAAATATATAAAATAACTATTCCTCTAAATATACTGTAAGAATCTATTAATATGTTTCTATAATAGTCACTTTCTGTATCTTTCTTTCAAGTTTTCTTAGGATAGTCCCAAACTGGCTTAATCAAAAACCAGTTTTTGATTCTGTAGATCCTATCAGTGGGTCATATGCTAGACTACAAGATCAAGGTAAGCAGGCAGAGTGTTCTGAGCTTTTCTGTAAAGCCCCGGATTGTAGTCCTGTCTTAGAGACATTCCAGAATGCCTCTCATCTGGTATAATTCTTAATGGCTCTCCCTTTCCCTTTCAAAAATGTCCCAGTGAGGAGGATAATTTATGTGGTCATCCTGTATATGCCTTACAGACAACAAATGAGCAATTTCAGTAGACATGGAACAGTATTGATTTTCAAAGTGGCAAGCTCCAGATGTTGTAAGAAGGGTTACTATCATTGAAATACACTGCTGGAAGAATTCCCAGTGTTAAATGGCCTTTGCTAAAGACACAGTAAGACACATACCCCTTTGTGTTATGTGGGGCTCAAGTTTAAAAATGTAGTGAAATTCTGGCCAGCTTCAGTTCATTTGCTAAATGATTATGGTTTTTCTGCACTTCATTCCTTCACCTGATCTTTGTCTCCTTGCTTATCAGAAGTGTGCCTTTCTTGATTCATCTTTTAAAATAAGAAGAAACAAATTAGAATTCACATTGTTTTGGCTTAAAATTATAATGCCTCCTACATTTCCCAAAGGAATCCTGCCACGGCAATGGCCTAGAACAATAGCTATCTGCCAAGATTTTCGTGGTAATTCCAAATCATGCACTTTTGAGCTTGTGCTCTGTAATATGGGGAGAATAACGAGTTCCTAAAAAACTAGAGAGGATGTTGTGACTCACACAATTGATGAACAATTGTATTTTGTGCTCCTTAGAAGTCCCAATACTGCCTCAACATAAAGGCCTGGTCCTTTTCTCAGGAAACTTACAGCCTTGTTACTAGAAGACAGATACGAGACAGTACATAATTAAATATCAAAGAGTATGCATCCACAGGGCTGTATGTGTTAGCATAAGGAGAGCATGGTATGGGTTGGAGTAGTCACCAAACAGGTCAGTGTTAATACTTTTTTGCCAGGGAAACCCCCAAACACCTCAAGAAAATCATTTGACAGGAGTACAGCCATATTTCTAAGGTCCTGACCAATCCCTAATTGTGCTCAGCTGAATTTTTCCCAATTTTGATGTAGGCCCTACATGATTCTGCCAGGCACTTCACGGAGACCCCAATTTTTTAAAAAAATCAATCCAATTCAATCTTCTGATCAAGGAAAGATGGAAAAATCCATATTCTATTGACAGAGATTCTTTGATCCTTTCTATAAAGATCTGTCTTCCCCTATCATTGTAACAAAACCATACTGCAGTCCTTTCTGCAGTGTGTGTATGTGTGTATATGTAAATGTGTGTAAAGATAATGTCTAGAAGATGTGAATAAATACATCTCTAGCCCATATCCCAGTAGAACATAGACAGGAAGAGACAGAGTAACTTCAGTTTCTTGAAGAAGAATTTGGCTATTTAGAGACAATATATCTCCTTTAAAATCATTAATCATCCAGTATTTACTGAGCCTCTGCTAGGTTCCTAGACTGGGCACTATGATGAAGATCTTTGCAGGAATGTCTGAATTGGGAAAGTGACTGCAATAGGGCATCTCCATATAAGGAGAGAAGGGATCTAACATTTTTTGAAGACCTGCTATAGCCAGACACTGCATTAGGCTCTTTGCACATAGGAATCCTTAAATGATCTTCCCAGTTAGCCCCACTTTAAAGATGGAAAAAAAAAGCTCAGAGAAAATATGCAAAGTAGTAAAGCAGGATTCAAACCAGGGTTTCAGGGTTTTAAATCCTCTGTTCTTTTCGCCACCCCACATTTTCTTTGCTCTTATTTTAATTGAGTGTGCTGTTAGTGGCACAGCTGAAGAAAGGGATCTGATATCTGGATGTTTTTTCCACCAGAATCCTCACAGCAGAATATGTCCTAACTTCAGTGCAACAAAAACCTGAGTGATAACATCAGATTTTGCCAGAATGGAGTCACGTCCTGGCTGTCATATAGAAACCCAGGCCTCCAACATTGAGCACACTATTGTGTCACGTTCTTTCAACAGCTCCAGGATAATGGAGGGAAACACTGGCATGGGTCATTTAAAACAACAGAGATTTTCTTTAAAATCCCTTGTATCTGTCCTTTGAATTAATTACATAATTATTTGAGCTCCAAGCCACATTTTTCAAATGTTAAATTACAATTACTCTGCAGTTTCTGGAACAATGTTAGCTGAGTATTAGAGCAAGCCAGCCAAGAAAACCCTGAACAGTGGAGGAATTTAATTCAAGGCCCAACTTCCACGATGCCAAAGTGCTGGTGGCTTTGAACAGGTCCCAGTTTCCTCAAGAATAAAATGAAGGGTTTCAACTGTAAGATTTATTTATTTATTCAATAAACATGTATTATTTGGTATCAATGTGCAGGTCTGGCCCTCGTGATGTTTATAGTCTAGTGGAGGAGACAGACAAGACAAGCAACAATTCTGATGGAGTGTGCTCAGTGCTATAAAAAGGTAAGTAGGAAATGCCATGGGAGTACATAGGAGGGGCTTCTGATTCATTTTGGTGGGCACAAGAGGAGGGTGCACAGTAGCAGGAGTGAGATCTAAAGCAGAGCCGCAGAGGACCAGTCATGGTTATTGTTCTCAGAGGGCAACACAGGGAAGGGAGCAGCACCCCAGGCAGGTGGCACAGCCGGGCAAAGCCCTGGAAGGGAGCTGCCATGGCCTCTTGTGAAAACACAAGTAGTTTAATACATCTGGTTTGTGAAGAGAGAGTGGGAACAGAGGAGATGGAAAGGGAGGTGGGGACCAGGCTCATCATCAGAAGCCTTATATATCACCAAAAGGAGTTTGGACTTTACTCATTCCCTCGGAAACTAGTTATTGACCTTACTATGGGTGACACATTTTCCAGGTTCTGGAGTTACCAAAATAATAAACAAGAGAAATAGGTCTCTGCTTTTACAAAGCAAAATAAGAATCTATTCAGGGTTTAAAGCAAAGTAAGGACATACTGGATTTGAATTTTAGAAAGACTACACTGGCAACAGTGTAGGAATGGCTTGGACAAGAATAGCCTCTTTCAGCCATAAAATCTTGACTCTGTGATTTAAAACTCAGGATATAATGAATTACAAAAGTTCCATGTTAACATTGTTCATTATATATGAATACATAGTGGTACTCTTTTTCACGTATATATCTCTCATCTTTGGTTTACAGATTTCTCTGCAAGTGTTCAATAAATCAAGTGGGTCCTTTCACTTGTCACTCATTGTATGTTCACACACCAAAACACTTATTTGGTGGGGAAGAGAGAACAGCCAACCTGTGTTGAACATGGAAGATTTACTGGGGTGTGGAGGGTGGGCGTTAATAATGTTCACTTTACAGATAAGGAATACTAAGCCCCAAATTCGTTAACTTTAAATGTCACTCAGTGAGAACAGAGTAAAGTCAAGATTCAAATCTGATTTCCTGGTTTGTCTGTTATACATCAAGTCCCATCCTGTTTGATGTCACAAACAATCATAACATAGTCGCCATTTTCCCTGAGCTCTTAGAATACTAGTAAGAAACCGCCCAGAAGCAGAGGATTACAATGTATGTTAAGTATCAGCTGGTTGATTCAGTCTAGTTATTTCTCACATAAGATGTCCTGTCTTCAATAAATTGCAAAACTCCTGATGTTTAGAGACCATGTGAATCTCAAAATCCTGCTGTGAGTTTATAAAATATAGAAGTCAGAGTTAGTTCATCAAATACACAGAGTAAGATTTTCAGGTAAGGAGAAGATAGTGTTTTCCTTGGAGTGGAAAAGCACAGGTGGTGAGGAAAGAGCATCAAAACTCGAAAAATACTTAGTACTTCCTAGAGAGTTGTTTTCCAGTTCAAAAAAAAAATGTTATTTTCAAGTCAAAGAAATTCCCTGAGCTTCCTGGAAAAAATAAATAAATAAATAAACCAAAAAAAATAATGAAAACCAGCTCAGGTCTCAGAGCCCATTCCTGCTCTGCCCACTTAGCATTTTCTCTCCTCCTGGCAGGTTGGCCTCCACCTCCTGCCCACAGAATCCCAGCTCTAACTCAGCCAGGCTCAGCGTTTACAAGGCCTCCAGGAGCCTGGCAGCCTCTGCACACTTCCTGGTCCCGGCCCACCACCCCCAGTCCATCTGGAGTTCCCTGCTTCCTGTCCTGGGGCTTAGCTCCCTTATAGTACACGGAAGTGATGGGGCATTTTCTTTCAAAGCCCCTGAAGGTGAAAGTTGTCCATTCCTCTGTTTCTTTGCAAGTCAAGACATCTGTTGTACTTAGTTAGCTATAACTGATGAGTGCAGGAAAGATTGTTTTGTTTTTTTTTTTGTTCATGTGTTTGTTTTTGTTGGAAGCACAAGGATTCAGTCATAGCTGGTCATTCCCAGGTGTGGCAGACTTTGTTGATTACCTACCCAGAATTTCTAACCCCAGCCTTTCTCTGGGCAATCCACACACTACATACAGCCTGTGCTTCGTTAACTAGTCACGTGAATCCCATTCCCCTTGCTAGGAACTGGTTTTGCAGTGAACATTTGCTGCAATTCTGGCCAATGAGGTGAGAGAAGTCTGCTGGGGGCAGAGGGGGAGTCTGAGAAAGGTTTCCTTGCTCATAGAGATATCTAGGAGGAAGCAGCCTCTTCTTTCTCTATGTCTAATAACTGTAAACATCCTAACCCTCTTGCAATCACAAAGGGAATTAGTCTGAGGATAGAACTGAAATGCCAAAGATGGCAAAGCAGAAAAATGGGAAGAACCTGGGTCTGTGACTTCCCAATCCTAGAGCTATGCTTCTACAGGGTTTCTTTTCATGGGAAATGAGAAGCTTTCTCATTGTTTAAGTCCTTTCGAGTTAGGCTTTCCTTGTCATTGAAAATCTCCGGGTATACTGGAGGATGGATGGTGGGACAAGTGGATGGCTCTCTTACTAATACGAGATATTAAGAAGTCAGGCATGGGAAGATTTAACAAGATAAAAAGCTTTAGTTGGCAAGGGAGTAGCAATCCTGGGTGCAATGTAATGTCTGTCACTTGCATTTGTCTTCTGGCCCGCCCACCCGTTGGATTTGGGGATCGTAAATAAATATTGAAAGAACTATTCATTCTTTAAAATTCCATATGCAGCATGGACCCCCCCCAGGACCCCCTGTGACACAGTGAATCGTAGAGGGGGGTTCTTCCTTGGTTCAAAATCAAACATCTTACAGCTGGGGCAGTTCTAGGGCTTCACTGCTTCTTCTGCAGTGGGAGATACGGGTGCTCAGCAGATCCTCAAGAGAGGGTGATGAGGGTGAGAGCAGCGGTGGTGTCCATGGAGCCTGCAATGCCTAGTGGGGCAGCAGAAGTCCCCTCTTGCCCCATCCATAGCAGACATGGTATCCAGTAGTGCCAGGAGACCACAGTGCCCAGTGGCTCACAGCACTGCCTGGCAGGATGGGCAGGGTTGGACTGTAAGCACATATGAGATCCTCCCTAGGAACTCCCAGAAATACTTAGGAGAATATTGCTGGGAGCTGGGAGCAATGGCCCTGCACCAACAAGTAAGAGCAAAAGAAAGGGAAATTTGAGTGATCGCTGTTTTTGTCACTTCATCCATACCTACAGGTGGCTAAAAAGAAAGCAACTGAGAAGAAAGCAAGCTTTGGTAGCCCATTAGGAAGGGAGCTAGCATAATATGGTCATGCATCATTTAATGATAGGAATATGTTCTGAAAAATGCATCATTAAGAGATTTGACTGTAGTGCGAACATCAGTGAGTGTACTTACACAGACCTAGATGACGTAGCCTACTATACACCTGAGCTATATGGTACAGACTGTTGCTGCTACTGTACAGAAAGTTACTGTATTGAATACTGGCAACTGGAACACAATGGTATTTGTGTTTCCAAACATATCTAAACATAGAAATGGTACAGTAAAAATATGATATAAAAGATAACAAATGGTACACTCGTATACGGCATTTACCATGAAGGGAACTTGCAGGATGAGAGGTTGCTCTGGGTGAGTGAGTGAGTGAGTGGTGAGTGAATGTGAAGACCTAGGACATTACTGTGCACTACTGTACGCTTTATAAACACTGCATACTTAGGCTACGCTAAATTTATTTTAAAAATTTATTTCTTCAATAATAAATTAACCTTAGCTTATTGTAACTTTTACTTTATAAACTTTTAATTTTTTTAACTTTTTGACTCTTATAATAACACTTAGCTTAAAACACACATTGTACAGCTGTACAAAAAATATTTTCTTTCTTTATATCCTTATTCTATAATTTTCTATTAAATTTTTTTTTATCTTTAAAACTTGTTTGTTAAAGGCTAAGACACAAACACGCATCAGCCTAGGCCACACAGGATCAGGATCATCATGTCACCAGGCAATAGGAATTTTTCAGTCCCATTACAATCTCACAAGACCACCGTCGTATGTGTGGTCCGTTGTTGACCAAAACATCACTATGCAGCACATGACTGTATTTTAAGGGAAGATCCTGCAAAGTAACAGATCAATAGTTTAGATAGAGCATGAAATTTCCCCTTTTGAGTAGTTTTGCACTGAGTCTAGATCATAACCAAGGAGATCAATTAGGGCAACATGTTGGGAGGACAAGAGTCCACTAACCAGATGAGCCTTCAAGTAATTCTGGTGACAGAGATGATCACCTGAAACTTTACTTCAAATTTTAAATCAGATAAATTAAATAGAAAGGAATTGCTTAGAGTCACAGAAGATTTTAAGTAGTAGAGATTTGGGACAATTGACCTGCAGCTATAAAACTGGAAGAATTAAACCTCTCCAGATTTGCTTGGAATCTGTGCTGAAACAATATCCTAAGTAACTATTCCCAAATCTGCTGTCATTGTTGGTTCTAACCCAGGCCTGGGGGGGGGGAGGGGGGAAGAAGGGGGTGGGGCTTCAAAGCCCCAAGGTCATGATAAACAGCACACTGCCTCAATGGCGTGCTTACTTGGCCTAGATGGACCTTACCAAAAGAGAAACTGGCAGATCAAAATCCATGTTTGCCTCAACCTGGAACAAAGAAGGCTATTTTTACACAGTCAAGAATCTAATGATTAGAGCAAGGAGGAAGCAACATGAAGCCATCAGGATGAGACTTCAAGATTGTCTGAGATGACAAAAAATTAGTGGCAGAATTAGGAAAACCTTTATCTAAAATGTATAAATCTCTCACTTTAGGGCCAATCAGCAAAGGGTTGAGGTAAATGGGAAATGGTTTCTTTTGTCGTACTGAAAATGTCCATTCTGAAAAATGGAGCAGGGAGGCACTAATTATGACATGGTCTAGAGCAAGGTTCTATTTATTTTTATAAATGAACTTTAAAAGGGGGGAGTGTTCCTTGAAATATATACTGCTGTCTTTAAAGGAATGTTCCCTAGGGTTGGCCTGTAGGCAGGTGAAGCATGCACCACAGTTAGGTTCCAGAAGCTTAATCAGGCAGGATCATTAGAGTCCAGGGGAGCAAGAGGTGGAGACAGAGTAAAAATACAGAACCATGCTCAAGAGATCACGTGGGATCAACCCAAAGAATCCAATCCAAGTCAAGAAAGGGGCTGGCTCCAGGCCAGAACAGGAGAAGAAGTCAGGAGAGTGAAAGAAGAAAAGGATGAAAGACTGGATACACGGTAGGAGAGTTCAGAAAGCATATTGTGTACAAGATCAGGTGCCTGGGGTGCTCTCCTACTGGATTCTAGCCACATGGGCTTGAAGGGTCAACCTGGCTTAAAGGAACAGATAAGGGTGAAATGGAATGATCCAATTGAAAATAAATGCCAGAATAACTCTATCTCCACCTCAACTCTTACAACTATCGACCTTACTTCTCATACACAGAATATGGCAGGGGTGGGGGTAGAAAATGATTCCAAAATGTAGACAGGCAACTCATAAACAACTTTTCAAAAATGCAATATTCAACAGAGTTTCAAAGAAGTTGTAGGGGAGTTCCAAAAGAAGAAAAAAAAATCACTTCCAGTTACAAAGAGAAAGGAAGAAAATATGCTAATATTTTTGATCATCTACTATGTGCCATGCATGAATTCTCACCACAGCCCTGAAGATTCTTACCCCCAGTCTTCATATGAAGAAACCAAGACTCAGAAAGGTCCATCACCACATCATCCACAGAGAGGGATACAAGCCCAGATGGAACTCCAAAGCTTCAAGGAGGGAACGGTATGTGGTCTGAAGCCTTGCTTGCAAGATGGCTAGGAGAAGCTAAAAGGGAATTGCCAAAGTGAGAAAACGAGGAAATGTAGGAATTGCAAATAGTGTTAGAAAATGCAGAGCACTGAATTAGTTGGAAATGGTCGGAGAGGGGAGCGGCAAGAAGAAGGGTAAGTTGTGATCAGAGCCTGGAAGTGCCTTGTAGGGATGAGGGAAAACTTGCCCTTTCCCCAAAAGTTCGCTGAAAGATCAATTCACAATTAGGGCAGATTCATAAAGGAAAGGTTCATTTATCGTGGGCATGGGGAAAATCACAGAGTGATTATTCAATATCGCAATGAAGTTCAGATATTTTTATACCTGTCCTTTTGGAGGGGAGAGGGAGATGAGTACAGGTAATTCTGTTTAGGGGTAATAAATGGTTGCTGGGGAGGATGAATAGATACTTGGGAGAATGAACAGGATGGTGGGTAAACAGATTGACTTGTAAATTAAGCTGAGAGACAGGTATTACATTTAAAATGATTTGGGCCAGGTCTGGTTGCATTCTTAATTGGATTTTTGGTTTATTTGTTTGTTTTTTCTGCAATATATTGAGATAACAGGGATAGAAAGGGAAGTCAATTGTTCTTTTGATTTTTCAATCAATCAGTTGATCAGTTCAGTTTCTGCAGATAGAGGGAAAGTTCCTTCCAATGATCTCAAATGGCCATTAACTGAAAATATTCTTCCTACCAAGGAGTCGTATTTTGGGGTGAAATTTCCTGAGCTCCTTCGGCCTCCATGTGTCATCCTTCTGCTACCTATGTGTTCTGTGACTACTATAAAGTATCCCCTTAAGTAAATCATGGCAGGTCAAATTAAAGTTTATACCTAGTTTTCAGAATAGGAAGCAAGGCTTCTTAACTTGTCCCATATCATATACAGGGACTCTCTTGGAGTCAGGGGAAGACTGGAAACAAAGGCTGAACCTGGCAGATATCCAGTGGAGACCTCATTCTTGGGCTTTTATGGAGTGTTTTGTTTTTAAAGAATGTTTCAGCTTCTGGAATATCACACTTATTTAAAATTCTATGATCTATAGTGATGAAACTCCTAAGTTCTTCCCTGGGGCTCCCAGACTGTCACATAAACTAGTGTTTTACTTCTAGCTTATACCTTAGAGAGTCTGGAGACTACTGGAGCTTTTCCACGTGTCCCTGTGAGGGTCACAGTGTTGCCGTCCCTCCGCAGGCTTCCTCTGCAGTCTGTGCCTCTGACCTCTGTGCTCATCTGTTTCCCATGATTCCTACTGGGCCCCAGGGCGGAACAGTACAACATAGTACAGCATAATTCACTTTTATAGAGCATCCTTCATGCAAGCTATCACAGGGAGCTAATCAAATGCTGACGAGAGATGGGGTCTGTTGTAGGATAAGATTTAAAGGGAGGAACTGATTTAGTGGCTCAGGGGACAGAAAAGAAATTTCAGATAGATGGTTTAGGAGAAGTGAAAGAACAACCCCTGCTGTGGTAAACTGTGGGTGGAGAGAAGTGGCTAAGTCTGCAATAACAGGAACATGAAGGGGTAGAGGAGCAGCTGGCCCCCTGAGACACTACCAATAGTCTCATGGCCAAAGGTGATTGCACTTCATTCAGAAAAGGGAGGGAATCATTAGAAAGCTGTCAGGTCCAAGAAACCCAGGACGATTTGAACAGCAAGAAAATTGTAGTATTATCTCACATAAGAAGAAATCCTAAGAGAGAGTGGTCTAGTGAATTCAGTGGCCCAACAATGTCATCAAAGTCCCAGATTCTGGCCATCTTTCAATTCTGAAGCCCTCAGTGAATAGATTTGTCATCAGACCTGCTATTCCCAGAGTAACAGGAAGCTGGCTCAGTTCCAGGCATCACATCAAGAGGCAGGAACATCTAGACACAATAGGTGGCAGCAGCAGAAGAAAGAGAAGCTGTTTCTTCAGTGGGTCCCCTTTTAAGAGTGAGGAAATGTTTCCCAGGAGCTCCCATCAGACTTAGCCCTCATATCTCTTTGGCCAGAATTCAAATCCAGTCTCTTTCTAAACCAAACATTAGCAGAAAGAATAGGATCATCATGATTGGCTAAGACCAATCAAGATTTACTTCTGAGTCACCTAGAAGAAGGGTGGATCCCAAATGGGCATTTTATCCATGAGGTAGAAGGGAATTATGGCAACTGAGATGCCAATTCACCATGTCTGCTACAAAGGGATGCAAAATGCATAAAAAGGCATTGACCATGTCAAGACCCCTGGAGGAATAGGATGCATCCAGTACATGATGACCTACACAGTTCAGATTAAGAATTTAGAATTTAGGAAGACCATATTGGGGAAGAAATTCCTACACTGAGAAAGAAAATAAGAATTTCTAGGTATAAGGGCATATCAGGAGGGGGTAGTAGGGGCAGGGGTCTGAATTTTGGCCTCCTTCTAGAGTGAAATTAAATGAATCTAAAGATAAGAGAAAAGTATGTTTGTGATCAAGGATTTCTGCCCTTGGCAGACAAGACAGGGAAAAGGAAATTTTACTTCTGGACTGAAGAATGTAGTGGTAGAGTCAGTCTTTTGAGAGTAAGAATCTCTTGTTTCTAGGGAGGGTGGAGCAGCTGTGAAAGGGAGATATGCAAGAATGCATAGCCAAATATCAATCCAGGACATGCACACAAGATCTTCTGCAAAATCCAAAGCAAAGGGTTGTACGAAACCCACAGGAATAGGAGGAAGACACATTTTTGGTAAGGGTGGAACCAACCTGAACTTTACGGGTTCTGAGCTTCCCGCTGAACCTGAATGTTTTGAGGTTTGAATTCATTTACTCTGAGAAAAATTCACCTTCCCAGTACTAAATAAACATAGGCTCTAAAGATTACTGTACACTAACCTAGCTCTTGAGAAACCACATGGGAATGAGTTAAGTGTAAATGAATCACCAAACGCACAGATTAAATTTCTCCTAAATTGCACCGGATTTTAAAGGCCAAGAGAAAGAGCACTTGAGGCAAAATACGTTTTTGCTTTTGCAGAAACTACAACATGTTTAAATGAGTTTGAAGTCCTTCGATTAACTTAAAATTCAGCTGAGTTCTTTCTCTCAAACCCGGTGTTCGGCCTGGTGACATATCTACAGCTGCCATTCTAGACCTGCTTCACCTTAGAGTGAAGCAGGTTTTAATATTAACTTCTTGATCCAATGTGATCAGAGATACCTGATATATATATGATGATAATGACCAAATTATTATTCTAGTGACCTATGCTACAAACTGTAGAACTCAAAATTCTATATTCTATGTTGGGCAAAAGATTAACAACACTAGGAGAAATGACAGGTGAAAATAAAGCACTCTCTCCCAAAAATTTCACATTTCAAATGTTAGGGAGTCCATAGCAGGAATTTTTGCATCATTTAATCACTTGTAGAAAGTTATAGAGTGTGTATTAGGTAGCAGGTACTTCCAGGATATAAAATTATCTATTTCGTTATCAATTTGCTTCTTGTTCTGGGCCAATGTCACTTGGTAATTGGTTCCATGTATTGTGCACTAAGGTCTCTTTCAGACCCTCTCTTTTCTCCTCTTTGGAGTAGGTGACTAGCCTCTTTTACTGTGTTTTCTTTGTCTTCTATCTCTCACCTTTCAGCAACTCCCATATCAGACTATCTTTCTCAGATACGCTGTACGTACATCCTTCCTTATAATGGATTAACATTGAGAAGGTGAAATGTCATTAATTCCTTCACTTCACTAAACTCCTCTACTTTTTGCCTGACTACCTCAGACAAAGCTCCTTCTGCCCTGTCTATAATCTGCTCAGAATGACATCTAACTAATCTTGGTTTAGCACTCCCTAATGGTCTGGCTTGATCTAGATATAGAATTTAGAATATTTTAATGAAAGCAGAGATTCCACATCCTTCAGGCAAACATCCATGAATATAATTTCTTGAAAATGAACTTGAGGTAAGTTTTGCATTCACAGTTATACTCCCTTGGGACATAAAGTGCAGACAGTCAGATGCCAATCTGTGGCTTTGTGATGGCTCTCCCAATAAAACTCGAATAAGAATTATAATATAGATATGTCTGTATACATCTAACTTTGGTCAAACACATTTGGTGTCACAGATACTATATGCTACATCTCACAAGGATCCAAATGGATAGGTATTATTACTATCTCTATTTTACAAATGAGGAGTCTGAATTTCAGAGAAATCAAGTAACGTGACCACAAAGTGGCAGAAGGAGAATTTCGAGAGGTCTGTAGGAGCCCAGGCCTGACCTGTGCACTAGCACTTTTCACTGAATCCAGTGAAACAGAGAGGGGGTGTTGGAGTTCTTGGCTAGGGCAAGAATACAAGAGCTAGAATTTTGTTTTGTTAGCCTTAATTCAGTTATGGGGAAGGAATGACACTTCAGGGGAAAGAACCACAGTTGTTTTTGTTTTTTCAATTAAGTTATATTTTATAAGATGTCCTGATGAAACCAGAAGGGAAAAAAATCTTGCCTGTCTTCTCTCCTTCAAACAAGTACTGAAAACATCCTCCTAGTTCCTGGCTTGGGGAGGTGGCTTATATAATTATGATTAGAGTGGCTTGTTCTGTTAAAGAAAAAACCCAACGGCAAGTGCCCTGGGCTCCTCCTGCTTCTTAACAGAAGACTTTCCTACGGCAGGAGAGACTTACCATAGCCAGTGAAAAAATCACAGATCTTGGATTTTAATTTGAATGTGTGTTTGAAGAAACAGGAAAAAAATATGTAGCTGACAAAGGAGAAGATAACTGGTGACCCTATTTAAATTGCACAACTCCTGGGAAATTTTCTATGGGAGCCAAAATACAGCCTTCCTCTCCTCCATCCAGTTTACAGAAGACTCAAAATAGTCAATGATTTCCACTCTTTGCCCCTTCCTCTGTTCCACACCCCTTCCGCCCCCCACCCCCCGCCATTCCCATCCTCGAAATAAAACTTTTTTTCCCTCAGCCAACAAATTTTCTGGTCACCACCACAACAAGCACATTCACAAAGCAAATGAGTAATTTGAAATATGGCAAGTATCTCATCTGACTCACAAAAAGAAAAAAAGAAAAGGTAGATGCTGCCAAAATGAAAACACTTTCTGGAAAATTCTTGAAAATATTCCTAAAATCTCAAATTGGGCAAGTGAATATCTTGTAACTCTAAGGAAAAACTTGGAATTTCCCAAAATATAAATAAGGTGAAATTTTAAAAAGTGTTAAAATGATGGGAATAAAAATGTTAATGCCTCTATATAAAGGAACATTTTTCCCTCTTCCAACTTTGCTAATACTTCAGCTACTGCTTAATAAAACCCTATTAGGCAGGGGGGCAGTGGTGGTCCCAGAATTTCTACATAGAAGGGGCTTATTGGAGACTATCTGGATTTTAGGGGTGGTTGAGGACTTAAAGAGTGTATTAGTCAGTGTCCTCCAGAGAAACAGAACCAAGAGGATAGATGGATAGATAGATGGATAGACAGACAGACAGACAGATAACGAACTGGCTCCCACAACCATGGAGGCTGCCAAGTCCAAACTCTGCAGAGACAGTGTGCCAGTTTGTGGGCAGTCAGGCAGAAAGAATTCCCTCTCGCTCAGGGGAGGGTCAGCCTTTTGTTCCATTCTGCCCTTCAGCTGATTGGATGAAGCCCACCCACGTTAGAGAGGGCACCTGCATTACTAAATCCACTGATTTAAATGTTAATCTCATCCAAAAACACCCTCACAGAAACATAGGGAATAAAGTTTGACCAAATATCTATGGCCCAGTCAAGTTGACACCTAAAATCAACCATCACAGGCTATCTAGCAACACACAGATTTTACTTAGTAAAATTATTGGCAGTGCAGAGACTTGAAGAGTGATCTAATGAAGATTATGGTAAAATGAATACCTCCCAGACACATTCCAGGCCATAGTAGTGAACACTGCTGATTGTCCATCCAGCATCCAATCCTCTTTCCTTTCTTCCTGACAGACCCTGATTTTGATTAGTTAACCACTAATCCTCTGCACAGCCATGTTCATTATGGGAACATGGTACAGGAGCAAGCCCAACAAGTCTAGGATAATCCCACGGGCCTTTTCGGGAATGTTTCAGGGATAAACATACAACCAAATTCTGGCCAATAAGATGTAAGGAAAAGTCTACTTTTCAGGAAATTCTAGCAAGTATTTCCTCACTCCTAAGAAAGACAGTGTCCTCTACCATGAACCTGAGTGGATGGATCTGCTAGAACTGCTGCAGCCATCTTGCTACCAGCCTGAGGATGCAGCTAACCCAAGAGCTAACTGAGGACAGAGATGAAAAACATCTGGGTTCTTGACGACATCGTTGAGCCTCTGAAGCAACGCACCCAGACCACTCTACCTCTAGGCTTCCTATAATGTGAAGCAATAACACTCCATAGCGTTCAAGCCAGTTGACTCAAGACTTGCCACTGAAAGCAACTCAATTGCTACACTCCCTTCCCTTTGACTCAGGCCCTGGCTTAGAGACTAGAACAGTCTCAAGATGTCCATCCAGAATTCCAAGATAGGAGCCATGGAGCCATATCTTATGTAAGACCTTCTTATTCAGAGAAGACTATTTGTGGAATGTTACCCTGCATTTACATGGAATGTTCATTTTGGCTAAATTTGCCAGAGATGCTCTCATACTAATACTATCCCAAAACTTCAAGAAAAAAATATACAGTCCTATTGTAGAAATAGAGACTTATTTTATCCATCAGTTCCAAGTTGAAATGTTTCCTCATCTTTTGGTAATGTTTATTATTCATAAACCTCAGATCTACTTAGGGAAAGTACAAAAGGCAAGAGAGAGAGAATCAGTGAGATCAGTTGGCTCTTTCATTAAAAGAAAACTGATGCAATGAGGGTAACTAGAATGATGTTTTAAAAAATACTGAGTAATTTTTTAATTCATCATTTCCACATATGTGACTTCCCCTTAGTCAACCTATAAGGCATCCACCTGCTACTGTGGTGAAGTAGGATTGTTCTGGCAGGAAGGTAAGGAGAAATAAAGAGTTAATATTCAACTTTTAGCTTTCAAAATAGAATTCCAAAACAAGTCAATAGGTTTGTAAGTCAGATTTCGTTAAGAAAAGATTTTTAAAATGAATGTGTATTGTAAGAAGAGATAATTATATTATAAATACTTATATGTCTATCACCCACAATAAAAAATGTGTAATACTTTTCCATATTTTATTTGGATGTTTATACAAAACATAATAGCTACCTCCCCAAGCCCATTCCTCTCTGCCCCATCAGTGGTCCTTCCCAGGAATATTTGTATTCTCTTACCATACATGTATATATCCACACAAATATATGTTATTTTGTGTGCCTTTAAACAATACATAAATTGTATCATACTGTATATTTTCAAGTTGCTTTAATTCACTAATCATTATCCCTCTGAGACTAGTACAATAGATTAATAGATTAATTGATAGAAGAAGCTATTCATTCATTTTTATCAGCTTTATAACATATTCTAATTTATTCATTCTCCTATTGATAAACAGATAGTTTTCAGTTTTTCATTATTCGAACAATGCTGTAATAAGTATTTTTGCCTCTTTGTATACGTGTGAGGGTTTCCCTTTGATATGTAGATTAAGTCATATGAAATGCCAATATTTAACCATTTTGACCTACAAAATGACAAATTCATATGGCTTAACTTATTATATACCTAGAAATGACAATACCAGTGATAGGGTATAAACACCTTCAACTCATCCAGCTATAGCCAAATTTTGGGAGATGGCTTTCTAAAACCCTTTTACATATCAACAGGCAAGTCTTGAATAGTTGGTTCACAGCTATGAAATGACTCAACTCCATAGAGCAAGGGAAATATGTCTTCTACCTATGAAAGAGGATAGGGCATAAGAAAGAACCTGGAAGTCCCCATGCGATCATGTCATCTACCAAACCTTGGAGATGATGCTATTGCTTCACTTCAAACACCCAAGTTTTCACTGTTCCCCAAGGCTAAGACATCATGGGTGACTGACAAATTTGGCACACTATTCTAGAAGATCTGAATAGTGTTTGAGCCTTCTTTAAGAAGCAGCCCAGAGGGATATATGGAACTACAAATTATATAAAGTCAAAGTAGCAATAGCTTACTTGTAGCCCTCTTTTCTTAACTAGAACCAGAAAAGACAGGTGGAGGTGGGGAAAAGACAAAAGGAATGTGTAGAGATTCCTGTGTCAGTTCAATTTCTGAACCCAAGGAATTAAAATCATGTCTTAACATGGGAAAAGATAAACTGACATTTGCTTTCTCCAAGTTTATATGCTATTCCTATAGATGACTTGATGATTACACTCAGGTCATTTCCACTGGAAATTATCATGTAACTTGTATTCCAATAATAAATACACACCCCCTGCCTTGTAAACTCTGTTGCCACTCCTTGCTACTTACCACATTAAAATGTCAACACCTGTTTATCAAATGTGATATCTGGATGCTTGCAGTTTGTTTTTAATGATTGGATATGCCCTGACCACCCTCTATTCACAATATCACCTCAATAAATACAACACAGAAATCTGAATCCTCATAGAATTCTTTAAACATTTTACTTGGTTCTGGAGCCCTGGATGTAATTCCTAAGACATTTTTTTGCTGGATGACTGGCATTTGAGAATTTTCTTTAGGGCCTCACTAACTGAAGTTTTATCTGCCTTGTACAGATATATTATGAAATTATATCTAATATATCTGTACTTTGCTACAGTAACAAACAACCTTAATACATCAATGACATCACACGATGTACTTATCTTGCTCATGTTTCAAGAAGGCTGTGGGTTGGCTACAGTTCTACTGGGTTCTGTTCAGTTCCACACCCACTCATTTCCACTGGCCAGAGCACATCGCAGGGACAAGCTCAAAGTGAATCAGGAAAAGTATACTGGAGGCAAAAGCAAGTTACATGCAACAGGAAGAGAAATGTAGAAGGTGAATCGTGGCAAACAATAATCCAATACAATCACAAAGTTTCTCAAGATTCTTTTTTGGCCAGTAAGAAAAAAATACAATGTAAATTTGTGCTCATTAACAAAAAATTGTACTTTGAAGTCACATCAAATCTGACACATTAAGTGTAGTAAATACTACAAAGTCCTGGTGGGGGTAAGTGAGGGATCACTGAAAGTTTTTTATTGCAATTCTCCCATTTGATTCACTATTTGCTTTTTCATTAACTAAAAAGTATGATTAAAAGATAACTTGCTTTTTAATAGCACAAAGTATGTGGTGCTTCCCTTGCTTAAAACATTTATACATGTTCTCTTCTGGACTTGCCTTCAAAGGCCAGGTCTCTTTCTCATGAATGGTCTCACTGAAAAAGAAAAAGTTCATTCTTTAAGGCTGTATTTGGATATATCAAGAGTTCATTTGGAATCAAGTCTTATGAATCAGGTAAATGAATGGTCAAGGTGGGTAACAGAGTTGGACATGGACGAAAAGCGAAGTGTCAGCATAAAGCAAATCAGCTACTTTCTTAAGTAGCTCACAAACTGATTCTGAAGATAATTTCAGATAAGCATTTCCAAGAACGTTTTCAGCAACAGCAGCATCATCGGTATAAATGCACAGTCCCTTAAGGGGATACTTTAGAAAGTAAAACTTACTCAATACAGGTTCTGATTTTTGTTTTTACTGTTTTGTCTTTTAAATTCTTATTCTCTCTAGTCTTCTCCATATATACTTCATCGGGATGGTTTGTAGTAAACATATTTAGCATTTGTTTCTGTCTTCCACAGCAAGCCAACGCATATTATTCAAATTGCCAACAAGGATTTGGAGAGCCTGCAATAATCTTAACATAATGCTCATTTCCATGGGGATACAAAATCAGTCCTGGCCCTTGACCAATTTTCATAAATTTGCATATTAGGCATCACCGATAAGTCCATTTAGCTACTTTAAGCTGGTAGCCTCATTAACACCAGGCAAAAAACAACTGATAATTTCCACGTAGGTCCCAGTGGAAATTCCAGACAAAATAAAGATGGGAGATTGCAAATGAAATTTTTCCTAATGATAACAAATTTAAGGTACAGGATACAATGTGGGCCTCTGACAAAACAAATACTGTTCAATTACAGGTAGATATGACTATTTCTTTCTCTCCAATGTCATATCCAAGACTTAGAAATATCAAGTCAAAATAAACTTCAGAGAGAGAATTCCCAGAGCTCATAGCAGTGCATGAGTCCACTGGCTTCTATTCTGAGACTTTCACACTCTCTTTGTGTGAAAGAGTATTCTGGAACCTGATAAGGACAATGGTTGCAGCCTCTGGATTGTGGTGCTGGGGGCTCTTAATAACAGAGACCCACTGTGAGATCTGCGCCCTAAAGCCTGCTCTGCCTAGGCTGAATTTACATTGTCTGTCTTATCACCCTTCAGCTTTACTTTCCCTGTTTTCCCCACTACTCCTCCTCTTCTGATGGAGGTAGGGAATGGAGTGATGAAAATGGGAGAGAAGAGAAGCTCCTGGTGGGAACCGTTTGGCAGGGGCATCAAGAGTAAACTTCTGACCAGTCTGAGCAACAGGATTACCTCCAAGTCACTCTTTGTAACTCCGAATCTTCCTGTACAGTCTTTAAAAGCAGTATCTCTCACACCATCCACCCCCTCTCGGCAGTCCTGCTGTTGAAATTTCTGAGCTGCAGGAATATTATCCATTTCAGTAAGTTCACATGAAAATAAGTGCAGAAAGGAAAAGTCTTCACTGGTCGCTTTGGCAGAACTCAGAATAAACAGCACGGCAGCGTTCCTTTTCTCCCGAGCCCTGAAATTCGTGGTAAAGCACCATCTTGCGCGTTCCCAAAGAGATTTGCTTACAAAGATCAGTACAGGAGCGGCTGATTGGGTCTCCTGAGATAGATCTCATCCTCTGACAACTCGCCGAGACCCCGCGGAATCTCGCTGTAGGTGTATAATTACCTGCCTGATACCTGAGCCCCGCTCCGCGGCCCGCCCGCAGGTACTGCGACTATCCCCCCCGGCGCGGCGGACTCACGGATGGGGGGCCCGGCCCGGGCGGGGAGCGGCCCCCTATCCGCCTCTGGAAATCCACATTTTAAGGCCTTGTAGTCATTTCCTCGCTAGTGCGAGGCAAGTTTTTGTACATTTTTATAAAAGGAGGCCAGAAGAGAACACCCTCCTCTTACTTCCTAATATATTATGTCCTCCCCTGCCGAGTCCGGGGACTTAGTCTGGATTTGGTAACTGAAGTAATATAAATGTTAGCTAAGAAGTATTCCTGCAATATGGTTCCAATTTAGCCTTGTTTTGAAGTCTAAAGGCCCAATATGTCTCATAGATTCTTCGCTGGACATTAGCGCTAATGTAATTTGCGGAGCAGCGCGGGCCGCGAATCTGGAAGGCGGCCGGGCCCTCTGCGCGTCGGGCGCTTTCCCGGTGCCAGAGGGGACTCGAGCCTTCGCCGGGAGCTCCCCCCACCGCTTTTGATGTCGGGGGCTTTGCTCAGGAAATTGCCTTATACTTGCCAGGGTTGCAGATAAATGGAGCAAGGTAAGTGCTGTACCCTGTCGCCACCCTCACTCCTCTCTCCGCTCTGGAAGGAGGCAGCCGAGGCTGAATGCAGCCTTTCTCTGCAAGCTGTTTGCACTTTACTTCAATAACATCTCTCTCCCAACCCTGGCTTGATTTGCGAAGACACGCATGCCTTTTGAGAGTGGGGCTGACGCACCCCTTCCCCGAGCCCGCCCCCAGCCGCAGCCCAGCTCGGCGCTCACACCCCTCCGGAGCCCCCCGGCTGCATTCCCGTAATGAGCATCCCCCTGGAACTGCCTGCCCTTTATCTTGCTGGGGGGACCCGCACCTTTTGAACTGCCATCTGTAGATTGTGTTGGTGCACTGACTTGTTAACTGTGCCATGCTGTGAAGGAAATGGCATGATTTAGATCAAGTGCTCAGGACGGCTGTTCATAAGAAACACTTGAGCCAAGCTGTTGCTGCTCAGAATGTGCCCTGGGGAGAGGGGTTCCGTTTCGGGTCACGGTCCTGCCTTGCATGAGGGCAGGCGCAAAGCGCTGCAATCCCCGGGCTTCGCTGGGGCTGGGAGGAGGGGGTGGGGAGAAACATTATGAAACCATAGAAGCGAGGCTGCCAAATTAACTTCTCACCCTTTCAATCACACTCCAGAGGATAAAAGCCTAACATTTCTGCCTCAGAAACAGGCTCGGTTTACACCAAACAAGTTATTTCTCTAATTTATCGGCCCAGCCAGCTATCCTTCTAATTACTGAAAATCTCTGCTGTTTATGAAGCCACTTTTGTAGGTGTACAAGGAACAGCAAGCTAGGAAATGGATGCTGGAATAATTTTGTGAACAGGACTTCCCCCAAACTGCTTATCAAAGTAAACAAAAAACAAAAAGTTTCTGACTTCAGTTGTTTTGTTTCCATGAAAATGTTGTTTGCTTGTTCTAAGGTGCAAAAATAAAACCCAGCAACCGTAAATTCAGGTAAGCACAGACCATTAAATCTTCACTCCTAAATTCCAAGTATCTGTAAGTTAGGTTTAATTAGAAAGACAAAAGTAAAACTGAGAAAGAGTGAGGGAAGAGGGGAACCCTGTAGCTTACTTAATTCATCAACTCCCAAGCTAATTCCAAGGATACTGATTTGTCCATTATATGGAAATAGATGATTAGGGTCATTCTCTAAGACAAATTTACTTTTCTACACACTCTAAATCTGTTTAGTCACTTTAAAGGTGTCAATTATTGGAACAGGCTAAGACTGTGAATTTCTTAGTAATAGCTTTAATAACATTTTGAAATGAAAAGCAGATACCTTGAAGTCAGCTTACTTTGAAAAGACATATGAGCAGCTCTGGTTTTAATTTGTGCAGCATTCTACATCTGGAATCCCTTATAATTAAAACTAAAAACTGAACTACTACTTCCACCTGTCAAATGATGAAAAGATGAATGCACTAATAAGTTACTAAATAGCCCAACATGATAGAATTTACATTCTCATTCTATACAGTAAAACAGAATTTTGGACAGGAGGCTAAAGGTCTTTGGTCATTACTAATAACACTCTTTCAGTATTAACCTATATGTCCTGCTGCTGCAACTACTGACAGGGTCTTTTTTACATTAAGAGCTAATTTTTGTTAAGTCTTTATTTTAGAAGCAAATATAGATTTCAGAAAGAATATTTAAAACACATAAACCAAGATGTACTTTTCACCCCACATTTTGTTTTCATCATTTTTGAAACCTTTCTAATAGCTTCCAATAATTGCATACAGTTATTAAGTTCAGTATTTACCAGTATTTATCGAGCACCTACAGTACACAAGGCATCGTGCTCAGCACTGGGAGTACAGTGCTGTGCAAGATAAATCTCTCTAGGTAACTTCAAGGTAGGAAAACTTGCAGTAATTTCTTCTCATTTCTTCAGGATGACAAAAATCACATTTTTGCCTAGATTCTGATAAGAAAAAGAGTTTTCCAAAGCTTTTGCTGTCATTCCAATTAAAACAACAATAGTCATTAAAATGCCCTCGGACTGTCACTGGTGATCAGAAGGTTAATTATTTAAAAATGTAAATCCTGAGTTGTAATCCCTATTGAAGCTGTTTGGAACAACTCCCCCTGCTGAGGCCGAGCTGTGTGGGCGGCCCCTAAAGGCTCATTTTTCTTAGTGCACAGTCTTGCTTCTCTTGTCATGAAATAAAAATGGAAATATCACACTTTGAGAAGAGCACTGATTCTCCTAGAAAAAAATAATGAAGAATTTTGCCAGCAGTTGAGGGTCTTTCCAGGGGATGGACATAGGGGTTGTCCTAATTGTTCTGTTCAGCACAATAACTTCCACCGGCACCAGAGAATGGAAAGCAGGCATGGCCTGCAGGCAGCCACAGTCACAAGGCACCAAATTCTGCCTCTGCGAAAGTGTGCCCGGGAAGAGAACCCCTGTCTGATTGAACTCTGTGGGGCTCCTGGGAACTCTATTAAATTATTGCTTTAGTATCCCTTTCTATATATGGCTACTTTCCATAGGAGGAAAAGTATAATTTGGCTGCACACACTTGTCCTAAGGCACAGGTCACAAACTGGCCACCCAAGACCTCAATCCAGCCTGAAGACATGCTTCATGTGGCCAACATGTTGTTTTAAAAATCAGGACATTCCTAGCATTATTCACAATAGCCCAAAGGTGAAAACAATCCAGGTGTCCATCAATGGATGAATGAATAAAACAAAATATAGCATATACATATATATATACATACACACACACACATACATACACACGGTGGAATATTATTCAGTCTTAAAAAGGAAGGAAATTCTGGCACAGGCTACAACATGAATGAACCTTGAAGACATTATACGAAGTGAAATAAGCCAGTCACAAAAGATCAAATATCATGTGACTCTACATACATGAGGTACCTAGAGTGGTCAAATTCATAGAGATAGAAAGTAAAATGGTTATTGCCCAGGCTGCAGGAGGTGGGGGGAATGGAGTGTTATCGTTGAAGGGATACAGAATTTAAATTTGGGAAGATGAAAATAACTTTGAAGATGTTTTCACAACAATGTGAATACTTAATATCACTAAACTGTACACTTACAATGGTTAAAATGGTAAATTGTATGTTATGTATATTTTACCACAATAAAAAAAATCAAAAGATTTTACATTAGAGATTTCTAAGTTAACTAGAAACAAAGAAATCCAAGTAACTATTAACATTAGCCAGCAAACGCAAATGATAGCCAAAATCGAAGCTGAGTAGCCCTTGTACCCTAAAAGGTACACTTCAGGTCACCAGGGCCAGCTCCTCCCTCTGGGCTTCCACCCATCCCACTTAACTGACTTAGGCTTACCTGCCAGGCCCCTGTAGCCACCTTCTGTTCTAAGGGGCCCCAGAGCTGGCTCTCACATATACTTGCAACTTTCACAGACTTGCCTAGATTCAGATTTTTAACCTGCAACACGGCAATTAACCCACCTGTCCCAGACACAGACAAGGTGAGGTAAGAGGCAAGACACGGCATCCATGATAGCAACATGACCGAGAAGCCTGCAAAAGGAACCTGTGACAGCCCTGTCCACATGCCGACCTAGGCGAGTGGACACTGCATATCCCACTGTGGAGATTCACTAAGCCATGCTTCCTTACTCAACAGTTACAAACACAGCCGTGTGTAGATGCGTACAAAACAACTAGAAGCCCTTTTCAGGATCAGAAGTTTCTTATTACCCATTTTTCTGATATTGACTTCATATAAATTTATTACAGATTTTGTAGCTCAGAATCAAGGAGCAATGAATTTGAGAATTTTTATTGAAGTCTGGATTATCCCCAAACTGTGAACTTTTCTTCTAAGCCATTGACTGTCTAAGGGTTTTTTCCTCTGAAACGCTACTGTCAAACAAGCATTTTATAACATTTATCAAAAACCAATGGCTACAAACTTCAATCTGTACATTCCATATAGAGTAAACCCCGGTCTAGTGCTGATGCATAAATGATGTGTTGGTTTAATCTATTTTTCACAGGGGGTGTCTGAGAGTAGGAAAATTAAAAACAGGTAGAATGGCCTACTGTTACTGTCCCATGGTGTGCTTTTTTACATGAGGTCTGGATTAAGATAACATCTGGTCTATATTTCTTGAACTATTTCCCTTTTATCACAAGAAAAATCGGCAACCCATCTCACAACTGCTCTTAATTTAGATCTAAATATCACTGATGAAACATTGTACAACATGCTGTTATCTATTAAAATGATTTCCCTGAAGGAACAGTTGATACTTTTATATATTCCAGCAAAGCTAATCATGCCAGGCCCCCTTAGCAGGACTTACCTTATAATCATATGTTCAAATGTTCCACCTAAATCACTGCTTTGGTACCAAATGAGTCTTATTCTGAGATTGATTTCACTGCATTGCTAGATACAGTGCCCAGGTCTGAGAGTCACAGAACAATCAAGAATTCTTTAGGAGTACACAATTTTACTCTGGAGCAAACGAGCCGTTGTTTCTCCCCTGCTGCCTGTACTATGGGCTTTCCAGAGCCCCCTGCAAGGACAAGACAGTGAGCTGTTTCCAGCACTTTTCAGATTTCAGGTCCTATGCAATGTAGTATATTGATTTCACAAAATAAAAACTTATGTTTTATTTTGTCTTTTTTAGAATCATACAACTCATTTCTACAGATAATACATCAGGAAATTATTTTTTTCTAAAACTATTTTGCATATTTGTAGTGCACATTGGTTTTGTTCATTTTAAACTACGGTAAGCCTCAGAATCACAGAAGGTAAATGTATGCATTCAGCAGTTACATGTGAAATAACTTTCTCCAACCTTACCTTTCATTTGGCTATATCATGTGTTCCTGGTTTTTTAAATAACTTAGAAACCAAAACACACAAAAATTGTGGTGGTTTTAAAAAAACAACTAGAAGTAATTCTTGGACAATGGTGAAACTACAAAAATGTTAACTGCAGAAAATAAAAGTAGAAATGTATTACATATAAAATATGGAAAAACTGGAAACAATAAAAATGCTTATTAATAGGGGACTGATTAAATAAATTGCATTACATGCATAATATGGAGTATCTTACAGTCATTAATTAAGGATGAGGAATATTTGTATGTACTAAGAAAGGATCTTCATGATATATTAAGAACACAACACAAATAGCTCAGTATCATTTTTAGTTGTCATTAAAAAGAAAAAATAGGCATATATGTTTATGTATATGTAGAAAAGATCTGGAAGAACTCACATCAAACTCTCTGTAGTGATTAACCGTTAAGAATAAGGAAGGAAGAGAACATTTTACTTTGCAAAGTACTTTTTACTTTATAAACCCCTGTAGATTTTCTAGGTTTTAACACATATATATTACTTTCTAAATATAAAAAAAAAAGTAAACATGCATTGAAGAACAAAAGCAAATGGAGCAGAGATCAATTAGCCATGCCCTGCAGGAATAAATCATAAGAAGGGAGGGGCCTTGTGGGGGCAGGCGGCTGCCTGCAGAACAGAGTAAGAGGAATGCGATTGACAGGCATCCTGTCATCTTGTATTTTTTGGAGGGAATTCTAAGAATAAAAAGCCTTTGGAAGTTATCAGTGGTCAGGCTGGAGCCGTTCATTTTTCACCTGCCTGTGTTTGTTGTCTGGCAGCCAGTCAAGGGTGCTATTAGCAGAATTAAGATCCAGAAGAAAAGATTATCCCATAGAAGGCAAGATAAGGGGCTGGAAAGTGTGGCTGGTTATCAATATCACAATACCAAACAGGTCAGAAAGGATTCCGTATAGGTTTCACTTGAAGCAGGTAATCTCTGCAAAAATAATGGAGTGCCTGTTCTTCCGAAACACTTCAGTACGGCAACATATTGCAGTTCATTTAAGATAAAGCGGCAGTTTTACCAAGAGTCCCACAGCTGCATTAGGCTGGAGAGTGGATAATAAAATGTTGCAACAACGTTCTTTTATTCCCCCTGATTCAGTTAACTCTGGATAATGAAACGACCTTCCATCTCTCCCCCAGATCATTTTTAATATTCTGAATGGTATACTTTCATTCATTTTTCTTTCCTTTGTGCTGAGGAAAGGTCTAAATGAAATTCCGTAGTACAATTTGATATAAGAAACAAGAAGAATAATTGTAACATTATTTATTTAATTGTTAGGAGATTTTTTTTTAAATCACTAATAGTAGTGTGGATTCAGAGCAGCAACTTTTGTCTAGGGAGGTTTTGCCACTCTGGCAAAACACGTGTTTTCAAACAATGAATTGGAATGGTGAAGGTTTTGAGTTCATGTCAGCACTGCAATTTACAAGAGTTCACGTACAGCATGAACTTACATAGCATTTCACCATGTTGTCTATGAATCATTCAATTTTAAGCTTTGCAGCATATGGACAATTGCAAAATGCAGAGAAGAAAGAAAACACATTTGGTATTTCCATTTTATACACCTCATATTGGAAATAAATGGTTTTGTTCCCCCAACTATTTTTCATCTAAATGGTAAGGGCTTTTTCATTTTTCCTTTTTTCTCTACTTTTACTTTTTAGAAAATTCAAGGAAATAGATATTAACTCGTTCTGCTAAATAATTTGTCATTGTACAGACGTTTATATTATATGCACAATTATGGAGCAATCAACAACTAGCAGGTCATTTACTTTAAGTTGTCATCCCAATAGGAGTGGCAGATTTACAATGGTTCATTCATCTAATACTTGATCAATAAAACACATTCCCAAAAAAGCTGCAGTTTAAGGAAGTCTCTGACCACTGACAGGATAGAAAGAATCAAAATCATGGCATTGTATGAGCAATCAAGGTGATCAAGCACACATTTAATGACCCAAGAGCTATCAATTTATCAATGAAAAAACAAAATCAATGTACTTTTAAATAAAAGTAGGCTTTGATATTTCCTTAGAGTTATCAAATTGAGTCTGTTACAACATTACATGAAAATACTCCCATTTTAGCAAAGACTTTCAAAAGCTTATCAATGTCATATTGTTACTGTGAATGAGACTATGCTGCGTCCATAAGAGGTAAATACCTTCCAAAATGTACTTATTCTTTCTTTCTATTTTATGGTCTATATTCTAAAAAAAGGACATTACAAGAAAAGTAAAAAATTTGGCAATGAAACATTAAAACCCAGTTTTAAACAGTTTTTAATTACATATACAATTTATGACAAATTTTTACTATTTTTAAAATGTCAACAATTCAAAAGTATGTAGAACAAAAGCAAAAACCTCCTTTAAACACCACAACTCCCTCCCTGCAAATACATAGACATCACACTTCCCTCCTCAGTGGTGACAGCAGTTAGCAATTTGGAGAATGTTTTGCAGACCTTTTTCTACACATCTACAAACATATATGTACATGTGAACATATATACTAGAGGAGGGTGTTTTGTTTCATTTTAATAAACAAGATTATACTAACTGTATTACTCTGTGAGTTGCTTTTCTTCATTTAACAATTTGTCTCATTGTTCTAGGTCAGCATCTATAGATCTGAAGTTACAAATTAGTAGCCCACAGTTCACGAATCCTTTTAAATTTTCTGAATTTGTTTTCAACATATAAAACCCCATATTTCCCATTTAAAAAAAAATGAAAAGATCCAGCCATATTGTATCCCATTTTTACGTGTAACCAGCCAGAAACAGGAGCTGTGCAGTGGCTGCCCCCTCTGGAGAGACTCACACCCTCCAGGGACCCCAAGCTCCCACAACTCCCACCCCCACATCCAGCCTGTCCCTTTGTACTTCTGAATTCACTATTCCTGATTCGATATATTCACATTTTTCTTTTTAAAGCCCACATAATATCCCATAATACAGATGCACCATAATTTATTTAGCCATTCCTCTATTTATAATATACGTTTAAAAGTTCAAGCTTTCATGCTATGTCTGGTAATGTAGAACCAAATCCTATATTCAGAAATGAACTCCCCCTTTTTTTATATTTACCAGTTTATTTTCCCCCACAGTTTGTGAACAGCCTATACCCATAACTGATAATGCCTTACAAAACTTTATGAAAATACGAAAGATTGTTCTATATTTGTGCCTTAGAAACACAATATTGTAATTGTGAGACCAGAAGCCAGGGATGGGAAGTGTGTTGGGGAAGGAGTGTTCCTAAAAGATGACGAAAACTCAATCAGAAGCCAGTTAAGATGGATTCAGTATGTGATTTAATTCAAGTAGGATTTTTCTCTTAAAAAAAAAAAGTGTATCTCTGGCTTAAAAGTGACCAAGACCTGCTAAATAATTAAGGCATTCTCTAGTACCTTTTATCAACTCTATCTGTTCTCATTCTCCTTTTCCCACTTCCATACCCCTTACTCAAAAAAATCTCTAAGAGCACATAAAGTTCCCATCATGGAGGCCTGCAATTGTGAGAATGGGATGGCAATCTGAAAAGTTAAAATATCCCACTGAAGTGATGCTGTTCACATGACTAAAGCCGACAGACCTCTAACAAGAGGAGCAAAATCAAAGTTACAATTTAGTAACTGCAGTGTAAACTTGAGCCAAGAATCAAAGCACATGCAAAAGTGGAAAGAAACTAGAATTTTTTTTTTTAAATAGTCTATCAGCCAAAATAAGAAACACGTGGAGTGACGCAATTGCTATCCTCAGAGGAACAGAATTTTTGCTTGTGTAATTTGATGTGAGGTAAGAGTTCTCTTGCTTGAAATAAAAAATAGACACTGAAAAAAAAAATCTGTCCCATGGTTTTTTTCTTCCCATTCAAATTATTAGAAAATCCCTAAACTTACCATTTTTTCCTAGCGAGCTACAGAAAACACAAAAGTAGGAAAGTTTTACATGTAGTTAGTTTTCATGAGGATCATATTTATTTGGTACATATTTGTGAACCAAAAATAAACCAAAGTTTATCTGTCTTTCTAACCAAAATTAAACTTTAATGATTCTTTATCTGTAGGTTTGACACTTTGAAATAAATATATGTACCTATTGAATCTCTTACATGTGCCAAAGTATAGTCTTCTTTGGTTATTTCCAATACAAAATAATCATCATCTGAAAAGTTTATGAATTCTGCAAATAAAGTATTGTTGGAACAAGCTAATTCAACCTAAAGTTCCTCACCTATTTTGAAATAAATGTTTCATGCATTTTTAGTCACTTTATTGCTTATTTGAGCCATTAAAAGATATTTCCCAGGTAAACTAAAATCAAAACTTAAGGTTTTACACGACAAGCATCTTGTACTCCTAACTGAGAACATTCTACTTGCTGACTAGATCACTCAGATTCTCCAGCTGATTTAGGAGGCACCCTGTGCAGGGCTGCTCTGGGGTGTTTAGAACACAACCGTCTCTTTAAAAGAATAACAGAAATGCTTTCAATTCCTTGCAATAGTCCCTTACCCATCCTTTGAGGTTACAGATAAACTAAAAGTCATCACTACATGTTATCTTTAACCAGATTCTCATAATATCTGCTCCTTTCCTATTGTCAAACACATCTTAATGAAGAATTTGTTAAAAATTACAACCCCTGTGATATTTCAACAGTGGCAAAGTTGAGAAAACTGGTTGCAAAAAATCAATGTCCCAGAAGGTGAAGCAGGATTTGAGTCTAAGGTGCAATACAGCAGGTTCCCTAAACTACTCAGGCCTAGCAAAGCCTATGCCTCCCAGGTGCTCCAATCTGCCTTTCTCGCCAACATTCAGAGTAGCCGAAGGCTGATAACTTTACCCCTGAACAATTATGCATAGACTGGTGCCTATATGTACCAAGCACTGTGTTAGGTACTTGAAGTATAAAAATGTGTAGGATGCAAGGAGGCTCCCAGTGTAGTAACTGGGCAGACCAGACCAGTGAAACTGTAATTACAAGGTATGCACTGTAGTCAATGCCAAAACAGAGATATAAACAAAAGAACACAGAGAAGGGACTAACTCTGCTTTTGGTGGAGAAGTAGGGAACGATTGAGGAGAGCATCCAGACCTGGTGTGTTATGATAAGGGCAAGAATGATCCCCTTTTTATCCCATTGTGGTGGTTACTTATCCAGTAGCCATCTCTTTTATTCCAGGCAGAGCTCTGCAGGTTGATATCTCAGAGCTCTAACAAAGGCATAGATCTCCTGGCTTTTAGAGAATATGATTGCACTACCTACCTTACAATAATTTCGCTATGTGACAAAAATTAATAATGATTTCTTTCCCCATCCTCCAGGCCACAGTACAAACAGCAGCAGATGAAGAACTGAGCTCAAGATTCCTCTGCTTGCATAATGTCCAGAAACACCTTAACATTGTTCACAGGAATCTGTATTTCAAGCTTAAAAAGCACGTGCACATATGTAAGTACCAAAGGATTATGATGAAAGTGGAACACAGAAATATGTCAGACAGGTGTTATGTTCCTTTAGAACGCTGCTGTCTGGTATCTGGATTTGACCAAGTTTAGTACATCCTTGAATTCATGTATCTGTTTCAAGTGGCAGCCCAAAAATCCCTGAATAATTTCCCATTGAGATTATCTGGTTATACTGTACATTTCTAAGATCTGTGTTAAGAAATAATATGAAAGTGGCCCATTTTATGTTACCAAGGAAGCAACCTGTATTTATTACAGGAAAATCTCAACAGTTGGACATCCATGGAACTATGGATTCTCTCTTCAACCACAGCTTTAAACTTCCACATGCAACTTTTAGTACATTTAAAACACTAGAGTGTCTGTTCTTTTTAAGACAAGTAGGAGGGACTAAGAGTTTCTAGGAATCATAACACAGAAGATGAGATTATCACACCTCAAAAATGCAAATCTAAAATCGAGATACTTTCTTTCTTGCCTACTAAATGACTAAGTTTAAAAAGTAACAATAATCAGTATATACAAGCGTAGAGAGAAACCAACACATGTATATTAATATAATACTATTAATAGTAAGAATGCAATTTTGGTTCAACTTTTTACAGACAATTTGGCAACATGTGAAAACACATATACCATTTGACCTATCAATTTCATTTCTAGGAATTTATCCCGAGAACCTAAACAGAGGTATACTTTTAATATACCTCAAAAACAACTAAATAACCAACACTTAGAGACTGACTACATAAAGTATGGTACAGCTTATACTTGAGTATTGCCATGTTTTTAAAAGAATATTTAGTGAAATAGAAAATGTTTGTGACATGTTACGGTAGAAAAATGCATATTACAAAAGAGCATGTATAGTATGATTATAATTTTTCAATACACCCACATGTATGAATATCCAAACACAAAAAAAGATTGAACATACTATTACATACTAAAATATTAATACTGTATATATTACATGATATGATATATAGTCATTGTTTCATATTTGCAGGGGATTGGTTCCAGGACCTCCCCCTTGAATACCAAAATCCATGGATGCACAAGTCCCTGACAGAAAATGGTATAGCATTTGCATATAACCTACACGCATTCTCCTGTATACTTTTTTTTTAGAGACAGGGTCTCACTCTGTGCCTAGACTGGAGTGCAGGGGCTCAATCATAGCTCACTGTAGTCTCGAACTCTTGGGCTCAAGAGCTCCTCCTGCCTCAGCTTCCCGTGTAGCTGAGACTACAGTCACGTGCCATCACACTCGGTTAATTTTTTTTTAAATTTTTTGTAGACATAGGATTTTGTTATGCTGCCCAGACTGATCTCAAACTCCCAGCCTCAAGTGATCTTCCTGCCTCAGCCTCCCAAAGTACTGGGATTACAGATGTGAGACACCACATTCGGCCTTTAAATCATCTCTAGGTTACTTATAATACCTAACACAATGTAAATACAATGTCAATAGCTGTTATATTGTATTGTTTAGAAAATAATGACAAGAAACAAGTCTGTACATGTTCAGCACATGTCATTTTTTTTCTGAATAATTTTGATCCACAGTTGATTGAATACGCAGATGTGAAACCCACAGATACAGAGGGGCCAACTGTATATCATATCGTATGCAATGATTATATATATTAATATATATATATATATACACATATTAGCTTAAAAGTCAGTCCTCAGGTTTTAAGGGAGAGCACAAAGCCAAATCCTGATAGAAAATGGCAAAGTTGAACATTTTAATACTTACATACATCATTTGAAGCACTTTGGGATATAAACAGTCTGATTCCTTAAATCAAGTTTATTCTATAACATAAAATAGAATACAAATGTCAACACACAAGGCCTCAAAGTAAAAAGGATATTTCTACTTTTTCCTTTCCCACAATTCAAAATACTCATCCTTGCTAAGAGAACACACTTATGTGAAACAAAGATTAATATTGTGTTGGTACAGCATTTGCCTCTATGTTTCTAGAATCCCAGTGGATGAGGTTAACATCTTTTGTCCATGCCAGCCCTAAACATCAGCTGCCTAGTTCTAAGTTAAGGAAGGCATGGTTTCTATGGCAACCACTGGCCACTATAGGCTTCTTCTGGAGGTAAAACCCAAAGAAATGACTAATTAGCAGAAATCGAATTCAGATATGCCAAGAAAGAAATATTATACATTAGTATTTATTTCCATTGCACTTCTTACATAAGCACAGTCATACACAATTTCCCATTACACTTCCCTTATAGAATCACAAAATTGTGGTTACAAGGCCAGATTTAAACATGAGAGAAGAAATGGTTCAGTGGGGACATAAACAGATGTTCAATGATTATTGTGTGATCAAAGCACCAAAAAATGGGAGAGCTCCTGGAAATACCCACCTAGTGACTATCTGCCCAAAACTTGGTGACAAAAGGTGGATAACGTGGTTGCTTAGCAGCTGTTGTTTTAAAAACAAAAGCCTGTTTCTTGCCCATTTCATCCTTAATTCTTGACAATGAGAAGTGCCACAAAACTTGACTCTGCTGGGGGTGGGATTAAAATGGAGTGTCAACGTTATCTTTTAAATGTCCTGTTTGCAGATAAGTCAGACCCTTAAGAGCATCCTATTGTGAGATTACAAGGCAATCAGTTCTCTTTTTTCTCTAGGGAAAAAAGAATCTTCACAAAACAACTTCATGTGTGCTAGCTCTATTTGGGTAAATTTCCTATAATTAACACCAATGGGAACCAAAAAACTAATTATAAAGATGATAATCTTAAACTCAAGCACATAGATGTTTTTCTTGGAGAAGGTCATAGGTGTTATGTTTTAGGAGCAGGAGAGGGTGGTCCCTCCAGAGGCGTCATTCTCCCTTTTGGGCTGAGAAGTGGGGATGCAACCATCCAGTCTCCTTCCTTGCTACTCACTGGCCTCCTTCTGCCTCTTTCCGAGTAGAATTTCAAATCTGGAATTTAGTATGGTACTTCTCTGCAGAACCCCTTCTTCAAGGATGTCCCCAAGAAACCAATGGATGCTTAAACAGAACTGCAAAATTGTTAAGCAAAACAAGGGAAAATTTGCCCCAACATATAAATCTCACATTTTATATAGTTTCTGGACTAAATTTAATAGGATAATCAAGTGTAAAACTTTGTTCTTTGGGGATTTCTAGGGCCTAAAGAATGGGTGGCGAGCAAAGATCTGATATCCCAGAATTAGTTCCTGAGTTAACCACCACAAAACACGATACTAAATTGGACCGATTTCTGAATAATCCCTTATAAATAATAAAATCTATTTTAAAATATGAAACAAAAATGGTATGTTTTTAGAAACCTGCTCCTGGGCCTTTCTGAAATGCCCAGTTTAATGTCTCTCAAAGGATGTAGCAATTCACAGGTAGATTTCTTCACCAGAAAAACTGTCAGCTTTAACTCAAAAGTTAATCTCGGGCTTTATACTCCAAATTTCCCTCTGACACACAGAAATCAGGAAAATTTGTCCTCTTAGTCACTGAGGAGGTAAAACTGGTATAAACTTATCTTTATATCTGCAGTAAGAGCCCTCCAAAACAATTAAGGTGAAGAAGGGACATATTAATATTCGCAGTGGTCTTGTTGTTGGCAAAGTCACGGCAGAAACCAAAATGGCCCTGTACCAAACCCTGAGGTATAGTTTCCAAGGGACCAAGAACAATGCTGAAAAATTAACAGACATATCAAGATTTCTCTCTCTCTCTCTCTCTCTCTCTCTCTCTCTCTCTCTCTCTCACACACACACACACACACACACACACACACACCACTAAACAGTTTCATAATTTCCCTCCATTTATGCATTTAGCAAGTATTTGTCAAGCATGTGCCAGGCATTGCAGTTAAATGGTATATCAGTGAAGATTTGGGGTTATGAACAACAGAATCCACTCTGGCAAGTTTAAATGGAAAAAAGAATTTATTAAACAGTATCAGGTAGCTCAAGACTCTCCAGAAGGGCCAGAGAGCCAAACCCTGAAGCAACACAGCCAGGAGATGCTCCCCCACAGCACGGGGGCCCCTCTAAGGGAAATATGACCGCACCAATACTCAGCATCTATGGCCCTCAGGCCAAAGTCACGGGCCTCCCCCCGGCCACAAAGGAATCTGAGATATGCATTTTCTGGCTTCTACCTTGGAAAGTCAGGTCTCATAATGTGGGAAGTCACCAAAAGGTTGGCTGACCACAAATGTCCACTATAAAATATGACACAGTCTGCCAATATGGAGCATTCAGTGCAGCATAGTATATAAACAAAAACGAAAACTCTGTAGACAGTGATTACCAAGTATTATGCAGACCTTTCTATTAATAAATAGTGATCTAAGAAAAATATTTATGTTAAACATAAAGGCTTATATTTATATCTACCTGATTTGAAGTTTTTCTTCCCTAGAGGATCATTTTCTCTGCCTATTTTCATAGTTTCATGTTTGACATGAATTAGTGCAGTATTTAGCTATGGGATAATTGTATTAAATAAAAGAAAATCAATTATATTTTAAAACATATATTGAATACTTGTGTGCTAAACCCTGGGCCTCTGCACGTAGCATCATTGCAAAGAAAATGGACATTGGAGTGAAACAGACCTGGATTCAAATGCCACCATCACTAGCTGTGTGTCCCTGAGCAGGCTGTTTATTTTCCTAAGCCTCAGTTTCTGCTTCTGTTGTACCTACCACATAGATTTGTTTAGGAAGGTTAAAAAGAAACAAGGCATGTAAAGTACTTAGAACTGTTGGATATTATTGATGTCATTATTTAATCTTTACCATGACGTTATGAACATTCTTATCCCCATTTGAATTGATGGAAAAGAATCTGAAGCTCTGAGAGCTGAAGTCACTTGCCCAAGGTGATGCCTGGGCAGTGTTGGGATTTGAATCCAGGTTTTCCAATGCCAGGTGTGGCTTTTTTCCATTATGTCACCTGCTAAGGCTTAAAAGCCATTACAAATAAGAATTCATAATGACTACTGTCAGATTTCAGAAACACTTCACTGTCCCTATTACAACAAATTGTTCAAAATAATATTTTTCTCCATTTATTGGTCTGAAGGGAGCATAGAAACCCAATAAAAGAATGCTTTTCCCTCAGTCTTTAGAGCCCCAAATATTTAAGACTAAAGGGAAATTTAGAAGTCAGCCATTCTAGCCTCCTGGAATTTATTTCACTCTAGGACCATTTTACCTTTCTTAAGGTTTACCCTGGTTCTCTTTGTTTCTTTTTGTCTTCCATCACTATAGGCAGGACGTGGGGACAATAGTTAGGCAGCCGCAAAACGCTGAGTGTCATCCAGGTTCAATGCAGGAGAGAAAGCTTGTCTCTTGCCCAATCAGTGGCACTCATAGCTATAGGCATTTCCCATATTGACATTTCCCAAAAAGCATTCCTTGGCACACGTAGTTTCTCAGGATGCTAGTAGATATTCCACAAAGAAAAGTATTCTTTGATCAAGTAAGTTTGAAAAATGTAGAAATAAACAAAGTTAAACAGGTTTTGCTCAAAACTTTTCATGTTGTTAATGAACATAATGAATCCTCAAAATTATGGAGTGTTGAATTTTTCAGCCACAGACCTCTTTTTTCCCAAAGAATCTGAGAATCTGATAGTGAACCACAGGACACATTTGAGAAACACTGGGTGAGGAAAGGAATTTGTCATCAGAATACAGGGGAAAAATGAGATAATTCAATGTAACAGGAAGCTTCCAGAACCACCCAGGGAAGAAGGGGGTCTGACTCTCTGGCTCAAACATCCAGTCTGTTTTTCATGAATTCCGATGCTGTGGGTGAACACGTCAGGTACACGGCTTGATGCACTCGACATTAATATTGACAAGCTCACACTCCATGCTCAACGTGCAACCTTCTGATTATATTTTAGCTTCCTCTGTAGCCTTCCTGCAGAGAGAAGTGCTAGGCAAGCTGGTATCAATGTCTGGTACACTTGACAGTTATATTTATTGTTGGAAATTAATACAAATACTCCATCCAGCCAACAAGAGTCTCCAGTCAATTTGACAGATAATTTCTCAGTGTAAGTCAAACTGTCATCACTTTGGTTTACACAATCTCTTTTGAGTTTTGTGGGCATAAGATTGTCCTCAAGAATTCCTAGGTACTGACAAAATTAAGTTTCCAAACCTGCAAACTTTAAGACGAGGCAGAACCTAGGCCCTATTGCCCTCATGGTAATGCAACCGTGATGTTTTGCCTGGGCAGCATCCCTTTGAGGGTTTGCAGTGCTCCCTTAAGATTAAACATTAAGGTCCCTTATGCTTTAGCTCTGATTTGCCATCCCCTACACCCTAGATTATTAAAAAAATAGTTTCAAAATGAAATGAAAACACAGTTTTCCTGATCTGCCTTACTCACTATCTTAGTCTGTTTTCTGTTTCTTATTATAGAAAATCTGAAACTGGATAATTTATAAAGAAAAGGAATTTATTTCTTATAGTTCTAAAGGCTGGGAAGTCCAAGGTCAAGGGGATACATCTAGTGAGAGCCTTCTTGCTGGTGGGGACTCTGAAGAGTCCTGAGGTGGTGCAGCGTATCACACGGCACGAGGGTTGAGTGTGCTAACATGCTAACTCAGGTCCCCCTTCCTCTTCTTATAAACCACCAGGTCCCCTCCCAGGAAAACCCATTAATCCATTAATACATGATCCAATCATCTCTTAAAGGCTTCACCTCTCAATACTGGCACATTGGGATTAAATTTCAACATGAATTTTGGAGGAGACAAATATTCAAACCACAGCACTCACCAATAAGCAGTTCTAGGATTCAAGTTTTGAAGGCATATGCCTAGGCAGGCACAGTCCTCTTACTCTGGCAAAATCTCAACAAGCTAAAACCAAAGAAACTCCTACATACCACAGAGAACAAGCATGCATCTTTTATCTGCAGGCAGAGGTCAATCTTCTACCCTGAACGTGCCAAGCTACAAGTTGGAAAATCCATGCAAGGGAGCGAGCTCTGTACCAGTTGGCTCTGCCCACAGAGATGCCTGGATTGTGAATCTCTTGGAGAGAAGCCGGGCGCTGGGGAGATCATTTTCATAAATACATTTGCTTTCCGCCTTTGAACAGGCACACCTGTTTTCTCTACTAACTCCACTTCTTCGGTCACTCATGCCCTAGGGAAAGCAGTTGTAAGAAATAGCAGATGCAGAATTTACACAGCAGAGAGCATTCCATCCTTTCAGTTTACAAATTCTGCAGAAAATGACCCAAGTGGTGCAGGACTATTTTATGAACTGTGACTTCGAGCCGCTCATTGAAAATGCAGTTACTATCAAATTGTTCTTTGCAGATTTCCATTTTAAATGATAAACACATTTTGGGTTGGTTACACTTGAACCAGACACACTTGCATTACAAACTCTCTGCAAAATCATTTATATTTTGTAATATTACAATATTTCCTCCATTTTACAGATGGAGAAACTGAGGCACAAGCATCTTGCCTACAATTTCTATAAAATGGCATACAGCAAACAAAATGGCAAAATCTGAATTTTGCAAATGGCAAAATCTGAAAAGGAACCACCATGAAGCAGGCTGATTGAAGGTGTGGAGTTTGCATGTTCCCTATTGGCCAGTCTCCTTTCAGATGGATTTGCCTGGGGAAACGTGCATGAAATTGACCTCTGAGGATAGAGTCTGGCTCTCTGGTAACATCACTGTTATTAAAAATAGAAAAATATCCCTGGTCTATTTCTAGTTAGAAGGCTTGGGAATGAGGAGCATATGATTATGTAATAAGTATCAAAGGGTAGGTAATCCAACAAAAGAAAAAATAAAAATCACAAATTGGAAATCATTTTATTTCTGAGTAGCATGGCAGAAAGGCTTCAAACAGACAAAGATCTCTGCAGACCCCAGAGCCAGATGCTGGCATGGACAGGTGAGCACAGAGCAGAGTTTCAGACAAACGAAGACAAACGAAGGGTGTGAAGGGAGTGGAAGAGAACAAGGAAGAACCCAGGCATGCAGGCAAATGTACCAGCAAGAGACTCTTTAAACCATTCATTAGCAAGCGCAATGGTTTGATTGCTTTTTTTAAAGAGGATTCCTGCATTTAATAAACAATTAGTGGCCGGGCACAGTGGCTCAGGCCTATAATCCCAGCAATCTGGGAGGTCGAGGTGGGAGGACTGCTTGAGCTCAGGAGTTCGAGATCAGCCTGAGCAAGAGCGAGACCCCGTCTCTACTATAAATAGAAAGAAATTAACCAAACAACTAAATAGAGAAAACATTAGCCAGGCACGATGGTACGTGCCTGTAGTCCCGGCTACCTGGGAGGCTAAGGCAGGAGGATCGCTTGAGCCCAGGAGTCTGAGGTTGCTGTGAGCTAGGCTGACACCACAGCACTCTAGCCCGGGCAACAGAGTGAGACTCTGTCTCAAAAAAAAAAAAAAGAAAAGAACACATATCCTTAGGTCCTTAAGTGTTGCCTTTTGA